>PVJA010006174.1:0-74574 GCA_004027025.1 Myocastor coypus
ATATATATATATATATATATATATATATTGATAAACCATATAACATACCCTGGATAGTTCAGCTATAGGAAAAAAGCTACTGCTACTTGGGAAACAAACTTAAAAAGCTTTTGCATGCATGTGAGTCCTCTGTATGGCAGAGTGCACGTTTTCAGCAATATAAACAGTATTTGACAGCTCATAATGTATTGTTACAGACATTGACAACAGTGGATATGTGAGTGATTATGAACTTCAGGACCTGTTTAAGGAAGCAAGCCTTCCTCTTCCGGGCTATAAGGTGCGCGAGATTGTGGAGAAAATTCTAGCAGTTGCTGACAGCAACAAAGATGGCAAAATCAGTTTTGAAGAGTTTGTGTCAGTAAGTAATGAAATCCTCTCTTACCTACTAATCCTTTAGGTTTGTAAAGAATTTTAATAATGACATTGCTAGCTTTGGTTAGATTTACCTGTAGAGGGAAGAAAAAGCATCCCTTTAAAAGGATGATAATGTTAACAATTACTATTGTAGAAATAACAATTTCTGCAAATAATTTGTAAAACAAAGGGAAATATCATTGAATAAAAGTTAGGTTTTTAGGTAATAGTGCTTCATACTCTTGAATAATTATATGTGAACTCAGTGCCTGCTAATGCTCATTAATACAGCTGGGTTGTGGGGCTGGTGAGAGAGCTCAGCAATCTAAAGTACCTGCTTAGGCAAGCTTAGGCAACCGAAGGGGACCGCGGTTCAATCCCTGGCACCACATGCTATGGTAGCCCCACCCAGGGCAGGCTGAGCCTTAATAATAATAATAATAATAATAATAATAATAATAATAATAATAATAATAAAGATTTTAATATAGCTGGATAAATATTTATGAACTATAAAATATCTGGTTTTACAGTCTTTATTGACTAAGCAAATATTTAAACTCTAGGCACTGAGAATGATGTGATGAGCAGAAGAAACACAGTTCCTGTTTTAAGGAGGTTAGACCTGGTAGAGAAATCAGAATCACATAAATGAGAAAAGACAGCAACTGTGGTAATTGCTATGACAGAATGGTATAGGTCCCATGCGAGTTTGTAGCAGATGGAGCTGAACTTGCAGTGGGAGGCTGGAACTCAGAGGGTAGGCATTAGGCTGTGAAGACTGAACTGAGACCTAAAGAACTACATTAAATAGACAAAGGGATCAGGAAGAGATGAACAACGTGAAGGTAGCAATGTGCCACACATGTATGAGCTCAGCAGTTTGGAGACTGAGGCAGGAGGATTGGTAGTTTGAGGCCAGCGTGGGATATAGAACAAGGCCTTGCTGTGAAAAACAAATGAAACAAAATAAAAACAGAAAAGAAGGAATAATGAGAGGCAGATGAAGATGACAGCATTCATAGAGGCTGTGACTTTAGAGATCATGGATAGCTTTTTGAGTAGTTGAAAAAGGGCTGAGATGGTAACAATAAGATAGTTGGAAAGACTAGGTCATCCAGACCCTAGCAAAAAATTTTTTTTATCCTAAGAGCAATAGGAAGTCAAGGAAGTAGAGTAATACAGAGTAATGTGACATGATTAGATTTACATTAAAAAATACAAATTACTCAAGAAACAACTGAATTTATACAGGCTGGTAAGAGTAAAGGGAAAGGGAGTTTCTATAAGCCTATGCTATTTATAATAGGCTTCACATAATTTTAATATGTATGAATTTGGAATATTTAGGGAGAAAAATGCCTTCACAAAGGCATTACAAAAATCTTTATTATGTAGGTATTTCTTAGGTTTTCAGTAAAAAGATCATGGCCAGTCACTACAAGCAATTTCATATGTTCAATTTAAATTTAAGTAATAATTTCTTTCAGAGTCGGGCACAAATGTTTGTCCATTTGGTTTTATTGGTAAGTGACATGACAGTTGTCTGTGTACACAAACATTAAGGGAACACCTGATTTATATTTATTTTGTGTCATTTCAAATAAGGATGTCTAAATAAACATTCTGTCACCAAATTTTTATAATTATTTCATGAAATCTCAGTTTTACTTACATTTTATTGCAGCTAATGCAAGAGTTAAAAAGCAAAGATATCAGCAAAACATTCCGAAAAATAATTAACAAAAAGGAAGGAATTACTGCTATTGGAGGAACTTCATCCATTTCCAGTGAGGGCACGCAGCATTCTTATTCAGGTAACCTAGCTCTCCACATTTGATCTTTTAGTTATTGATGCTCTTCATTGTGGTTAATACCATTATTTTATGTATCACTGAGGGGGAAAACCTGAATAACTTATACCATGACATCAAATTTAAAGTGCATCTCAGTGTTAGAACTGTTAAAAATGAAAAGCCCTAAAACTAACTAAAGTCAATAAGTTCATACTATGTGTCAGGTTCATCAAAGAAATTAGAAATAAAATGAAAACTAACATTTTTACACCTGTTATGTTTATGACTTTTGAATCAGGTTTTCATACGGACTGGTAAGGTGCTTAATTTTTAGATTTAATTGAGGAATGGTGGAGAGCCTTATTATATTGTCCCCTTCAAGAGCTGAGATACTTGATTCATTTTTTTATCAAACAAACAAGTGGGCCAGTGAGATGGGCCAGTAAGTTTAGGCAGCCGCAGGGACTGTGGTTAGATCTCCGGCACCACATGCTGGGCCAGCCCCACTCCCAGGGCAGGCTGAGCGAGCCATGAAGAAAAAAAAAAAAAAAAAAAAAAAATCAACCCACAAAAAAACCCCAACCAAATAATTAGAGAACACATCCCCCTATTGGCTTGATCTAATAGAATCACTGGATTGCTGCCCATTGGGAAATCCAGAGTCAAGGAGAGGAGTCTTGACCCTTGTTAAGCTACTTCTCAGGGTCAAGATGTCTCCGCATTTTTGTCCAAGTTCCTTTTATTTATATTAATGTACTCAGAACTATGCTTTTGAAATTTTTGACACAATTCCCTAGAATTTTTTTTTCTTCTTTCTTCCTTTGAGACCCAAATCTGTTAATTATTCTGCTGATTTTTCTTCCTAGTTAGATTTTCCTCAAATGATATGCTCACGTTTCTCCTTTCCATTGTATTTTCTTTTCCTAGCCTTTTCCCCCTAGGGAAATAGTGGTCTATAATTGCTACCTCTACTTTTTGAAATGTACTTACCCCTAACCTCAATTTCTGCTTAATTTAAATGAAATGTTTTTTTTTTTTTTTAAAGACAAAAAAAGCAAAAAGTAAAATACACACTGAGAAAAGTGCTGTAATCTTACGTATATGGCTCAGTGACTTTTTACATGTGTGTATGTATCCATGTAGCTATGTCCATGCATCTCCCCACCAGATCAAGACATCTAATATTTTTATTACCCTGTGAGGCTCCATCATACTCTGTTAGCAGCTGTTTCTTCCTAGAGGTAACCTTTTGTCCAAGGTGACATTCTTACTTGCTTATTTAATATAAAATATATAATAAACTATGCAACGTATACTTTTAAATGTGTGGCTTGATGATTTTTTTAAATCTATGATTACACCCATGTAAATACTACCTAGAAAGTGATATAGAACACTTACTGACTTTTTAAAAATTGTAGCTTTAGGTCTGGGAAGATAGCTCAGCAGTCTAAGCACCTGCCTGGCAAGTGCAATGACCCAGGTTCAATCCCTGGCCCTGAAGCATGCTGTGCTAGCACTGAACCATGCTGGACACCAAAAACAGGCATGGTGGTGCACACCTGTAATCTCAGTGCTAGAAAGGCTGAGACAGGAGGATGACTATGAGTCTCAGCTGTGTAGGGAGACCCTGTACCAGATAATAAATACATAAAAAGATTTTTAAAATTAATTTTAAAAATTGCAGCTTAACTGAGATACAATTGGCTTACTATGAAATGCACCTCTTTTAAGTGTATAATTTAGTATTCTTTAATATATTAACAGACTTGTGTAATTACCACCATTTAGTTTCAAAATTTTGTACTCCTAGCAAAGAGAATCCTCCAGACTCATTGGAGGTCAGTTTGCATTTCCACCTTCCAGAAACTTCTGCAACTATTAATCTACCTTCTAATTTTATAGATTTTACTATTCTGGAAATTTCATATAAATGTGATCATATTATAGTGGCTTTTCAGTTTACAGACAATTCTTTACTGGCATCTTTTTTTTTTTTTTTTTTGTCTTTTTGAGACAGGGTCTTGCTATGCAGTTCAGGCTGGCCTTGAGCTCACTTTTGTAGCCCAGGCTGGTCTCAAACTCACACCGATCCTTCTGCCTCAGACTCCCAAGTGCTGGGATTACAGGCGTGTGCCACCACGCCCGGCTTTTACTGGAATCTTTTACAGTACTTTACTGGCATTTTTAAGGTTCATCCATGCTATAGCACATATACCTTGTTTCTTTTTATTGCTGAATATTCAATTCTAAGTGTAATGCCACATTTTGTTTATCTTTATGAATATTTGGGCTGTTTCCGTTTCCTCTTTTAGGGTAGTAAGAAAAATGATGTATGAACACTGTACATCTTTTATGGCATGGTTGTAACCTTTAAGTTCTCTTTAAGTATGTACCTGGCAATGGAATTCTTTTTTTCTTTTTGTGGAACTGGGGATCAAACTCAGGACCTTGCACTTGCCAGGCAGGCACTCTTGCCCCTGAGCCATCTCCCTGGCTCCCAGAATTCTTGAATCTTCTGGTAACTATATGTTTGATATTTTAAAGAACTGGCAAATGGTTTTCAAAGTTACTATACTGAAAAAAACAAAGTTACTATACTGTTTTATACTTTCACCAGTTATGCATGAGGTTTTCTTTCTTCACTCATAGTTGATATTACCCATTTAAAATATACAGCCATCTCAGTGGTTGTGACTTGGCATCTCATTCCTGGTTCCTGTGTCTAAAATATGTCTCTGTTTCCTGCCCATTTTCTTCTTCTGTCTTTCAAATGGTATTTCCTTTCTAACTTTTGTTTTTGAGTTGGGTGTCTTCCTGTTTCCCCCTGGTTGGTCTTGTGGGCTCAAGTGATCCTCTGGTCCTGGTCTCTTGGGATTACAGGCATGTGCTGCGCACTTGCTCTGTAAAGCCTTTTCTTGATCAAATCAATCATAAGTAGTCCTTTCTTTACAATTTTAAAACATTGCACCCTATATATGCAATGTTTCCTTTATGTTAAATTTCTATTTTTGTTATATTGTTACAGTGAAATTCCTTGATGGCAGGTACAATATCTTAGTAATCTTTAAATCCCTAAACTTCTAAGTCTTTCTAAAGACTTATGTAGGTTATGGCAAGTAGATAACAGACAGATTTTTTTTTTTTTTTGCGGGACTGGGGTTCGAACTCATGACCTTGAACTTGCCAGGCAGGTGCTTGTGCCATGGAGTTATCTCCCTGGCCCAACAGACAGGTTATTATATGTACAAAAGGGAAAACAGTAGTAAAAGTTTATGTCTTTATTGTCTGTGTATATCTGCCAATAATATAGATCTAGGTACTAGGGTAAAAGTGGAGAAGGCCAGCTCATAACATGGTACCCTTTGATAAAAATAGAGATTACTTTGAAATTTTATATTGTTAAATACTCTCTTATATTTACAAAATAATAATAAGGCTATAGAACATTTTTACTTTTAAGTTCCTTTCCACTGTTTGCATTGAATAGTCCAGTGACATTTTCTGCTTAAAGATGTACTTATTGCAGAGTACATGTGTTGAGGGTTATTAATGGTGATAGGTAAGAGCAATGCTATTAACTGGGCTTGATAGTTTGTTTTTTTTTCTGTAAAAATTATTAGAAATGGAGTTGTTTTAAGCCATTTCAACAAGTGTGTGTGTGTGTGTGAGATGAGCAAGAGCTACATCCCCAATAACTCTTGATTAAATTTATATTGTAAGTCAAAAATCACAGCTCTTAGGGCTGGCCGGATAGCTAGCTCAGTGGATTAAAGTGCCTGCTTAAGCAGACACAGGGACCGAGGTTGGATCCCTGATGTGCTGTGCCAGTCCAGTCCCCAGACGCAAGCTGAGTCAATGATTGAGACTGGGCATGGTGTTGCATGCCTGTAATCCCAGAACTTGGGAGGCTGAAAACAGGAAGATCACTACCAGTCCCATCTTTGTAGTGAGACCCTGTAGACCCTGTATTAAACACATTAAAAAAATAAAGAAATTAAAAAAAAATCACAGCTCTCTAAATATTTTTTAGGGGGTAGGATTTACTGCTTTAGATCCAAAAATCCATTTGGGGAGTATTTTTTTCCCTTAATTAAACACCTGTCTCTCTGTTCTGCTTCTGGTTCAATACATTTCAGATTGAATAATGTTTGAAAATATTTTAGACTGAAATCAAATATTTATTATGCTCATTTAAGATCCATGTCTTCTGTCCTCCTAATATTCTGATGAAAAAGTGAGATGACTTTCCTGTTTTAAACCTTTTAGTATTTGAGTAGCATTTTAGTAATAGCCACTTATCTTTGAGCAGTATGTTTTTGTGTGATACATTTTGTGAAGTAAGGTTTGCCTATAAAGACTTTCTGTTTTCAGAGGAAGAAAAAGTGGCTTTTGTTAACTGGATAAACAAAGCCCTGGAGAATGACCCTGACTGTAAGCATCTTTTACCCATGAATCCCAATGATGGCAGTCTTTTCAGATCACTAGCAGATGGCATCCTTCTCTGGTGAGTTGAATGTTGAGTTACAGAGCCATGTTCTTGGTGTCCCTATTGACGAACATTTCATGGAAACTACAATTTACCAAGTCCATTTTATTATTTTGAATTAGCTACATAGGTCTTAAAGGATTTATATTACATAGTAATATAAATACATATATTACATACATTACCATAATAATGCTAGGAAACTTTTTTTTTTTTTGAATTGGGAATTGAACTCAGAGCCTCACATGCCATGCTGCTAGCTATACCCTCAGCCCTAGGAGACTTTTGAGTTAGTCTTTAGATGCACTTTTAAATGTTTACATACTTTTTTTTTTCACTTCCTATTGAGGAAGTGTTGATTACTAAACTGACTGGGAAAGGAACACCAGGAAATGTACAAAATAGACAGACTTTAATTCTGAAGTAAAAATAATGATTTAATGAAGCCTTTATGCTTGGGAGTTTCCTCAATACATTGGGTATGCCTGTCTTTTACTGTGTGGTAAAGTAGTTTGTAAAAAGCAGTTTTTTAATTGGTGAGATGGGAAGCTTCTACAGAAGAAAATGACCATCACAAATATTCCTACCATCCCTAATTTAGCTTTTTAAATATCTTGGTACATTTTCTTTAGTCTTTTGTGTATATTTACTTAAAAAGAAAAACAAAATTAAATAAAACAAATTCCTACTTGAGTACAAGTATTAATATTTAGAATATTATGTATAAAATAGGTCTTTACCCTATTTAGTTCTTCTGACCTTCATTTTCCTATTTTAGGGTTGTTTTTTTTTTGGCAGAACTGGGGTTCAACCTCACAACCTTGCACTTGCCAGGCAGGTCCTTGTGCCATGGAGCTATCTCCCTAGCCCCCTATTTTAGTTTTAAAAGATAAATATATTCTAAAATGTAGAGATGAAAGTTACATTATTTTCCCTTAAAAGTGTCTGAATTACTAAAGTCTTAAAGTCTCTGGCTCCTTGTATTTCTGCTATAATAATGCATAACTTAACAATATTGATACCACTTTATGGAACTTTGTTGCTGTGGAATTTGTTTACATTTCAGCCTGATTAAATAAAATAAAGAGAAGACACACATAAAGTAGAAGATATTTAGGCATAAATGATAAGATTACTGCAATAAATAATAGATTTGTTTTATTTATTTATTTATTTATTTATTTATGTTTCGGCACCTTTACTTGCTTATTCACTCATTTTTTTTTTTTTTTTTTTTTTGGTGGGACTGAGGTTCAAACTCACGACCTTGCACTTGCCAGGCAGGCACTTGTGCCACGGAGCTATCTCCCCAGCCCCCAATTCACTCATTTTTATGGCCGGCTCAGCCCACCCCTAGGGCAGGGCTAGCGCAGCATGTGGTGCCCGGGATTGAACCGCGGTCCCAGAAGCCGCCCAAGCTTTCCCAAGCAGGCACTTTAGAGCACTGAGCCATCCCGCCGGGCCCCTAGATTTGTTTTAGACTAGGGAATATTTATTAGATTCTAGAAATTAAGTCCCTGGCTTGAATGTATAGCTTAAAGAAATTGATTTTTTTTTTTTTTTTTTTTTTTTTCAAAATTTAACTATTATGACTGCTAGCAGAAATAAACTAAAAACATTTCTGGGAATTTTAAACTATATCATTCTTATTTTTCTCCTTAGCAAAATGATCAACTTATCTGAACCAGATACAATTGATGAAAGAGCCATTAATAAGAAAAAGCTTACTCCTTTTACTGTTTCTGTAAGTATTTGCCCTTTACTAGACATATGTTACTTTCAGTTACAAAATGCAGCATAAAGCTTTTTATCAGTGGATGTTGGGGCCCAACTTAAATTTCTGATTTAACATAATTCTGTTTCCTTATAAAAATGTGGAAAATTCATCTGTGTTTTGTAATGAATGAAATTAAGATTCTATGTATTTTTGATAAATTTCTTTATGTTACTACACTCTTTATATTGTAATTATTGAGTTATGTGACTATTATTTATTTGATGCTAGTGTTCTGTTTTTATTTTCTTGTGGTGTTGAGCATTGTATGTATACTATTGAGGTAAACTCTCAGCCTCAATGCTAATGTTCTTGGTGAGCTGAAAAATGAACATTGAATAGTTTTATTATGTTTTACTATTGCATATTAGTTTTATTCTTTCTAAGCAAGATTGTACTGTATTCATCTTCTCCATACAGATACTCTTTTTTTAAAAAAATTTTATTTTATTTTACTTTTTTCTTGTTTCACAACTTTTGTTTGTTTATTTATTTTTATGGCCGGCTCAGCCTGCCCTGACAGCAGGGCTGGTGCAGCATGTGGTGCTGGGGATCAAACCGCGGTCCCTGCAGCCACCCAAGCTTTCCCAAGCAGGCACTTTAGACCATTGAGGCATCCTGCCAGGCCCCCTACAGATACTCTTAAAGTCTAAGAATCTGAGGATACTACATTTTCCCCTTCAAAATCTGTACACAAATCAAATATTTACTAGGTACTAGTCACTGCTCTAAACATTCTATGTGAAATTCTTCTCTTGAATCTTCCTAGGAGCTAATTTTGTTATAAAGTATAGATATATTTCTTCTATAGGAAGCTAGGACCTGACAGCAGCAGTACATAGCATTGGACTAGTTGAGCAGTTCTCCCATTTTTGTCATCCTTGAGATGTATATTATTGGATGTTTTCTACACAATTTTCTTCCCTAGCACCTATTCTACCTGCCAATAGATCAGTAATGTTGCATGTCCCTAGTGGAAACTGCTGTTTTTAAACTACAAATTTAAGTTGGGCCTCAACATCCACTGATAAATTAGAAATTTCTAATTTAAATTGTCATAAGAGGGGCTGAGGAGATTGCTCAGTGGTATAAGGCTCTGCCTGGCAAGTACAAAGTCCTGAGTTTGATCCCTGGTACCAGAATAAATAAATAAATTAAATTAAATAATTAAAATATTTGAACAGTGAATTGTCATAAAATTATTTTCTTCAATCTTATCCTAACATCTTTAATCCCCACAAATACTGAATATTCATATCATCTTATTTTTCGAATTCAAGGTCATAGAACTTAGTGGCACTGCATCTGAAATATATTTCTTACTATTTTATGAACTGACTGTTTGGTTTTACTTTTATTATATGTGTTGCATTAAAGAAAACAAGGAAAAAATTTGTATATATTTCTCCATAGCCACAGATTGGATCTTGGGGGCTAAATATTATATAGTTTTCTTTTTTCTTTTTTTGTCTTTTTGAGACAGGGTCTCGCTATGCAGTTGAGGCTGGCCTTGAGCTCACTTTTGTAGTGCAGGCTGGTCTTGAACTTGCACAAATCCTCCTGCCTCAGCCTCCCGCAAGTGCTGGGATTACAGGCGTGAGCCACCACACCCGGCTAGTTTTCTTTTTAGTAATAGCATTCTTTAAATATGAGTAATGGTCTAAGCCTTTCTGTAGCTGGAAAGGGGGGTGGGTAAATGAGAAAAGATGGAGAACTTGAAAGAGAGCAAAATACTAATATTTATATGGTATTAGATCTGTCCTGTTGTTTGGAATTTTCGAACTCAGGATAAGTGTGCTAGAAAACATACTAGTTTCACATGAAATGTTATCCCAAAGAAGCCTAATACATTTTTTTAAAGGTTGTAAAACTGATGGCAGGGTGTGGTGCTATCTGCCTGTAATCCCAGAACTCAGCAAGTTGAGGCAAGATTGCTGTGAGTTCGAGGACAGTCTGGGTTATATAGTGAGTTCAAGGTCAGCCTTAACTACGAAGTCAGATCCTGGCTAAAAAAAAAAAAGGACTGTAAGATTGTAATAATATTATCTTTGACTTTATGATGATATGATAGGTGTGTGTTATCATGACATATAAAAGATAAAAATGTATAATAATTATGAAAGCAAGGGCAAGGCTGGGCATAGTGGCACATACCTGTAATCCCACAGCAGAGCGGCTGAGGCAGGAGGATCACCTCATGTTTGAGGCCAGCTTAAACTACATAGTGAGATCCTGTCTCAAAAAAAAACAAATTATATGAATAAAACTACAAATGGTAGTGACTTTTAGACTGAAAAGCCAGGAAATCAGTCCAAGGCTCGCTATTGAATCTATTCATTTCCAAATGTTATAAAAATTCACTGTAGTGAATATATTCTTATGTACAAAATATGCATTTTATATTTCATATTTACATATAAATATAAATACATTTATGACCTTAATTTAGCCTTACTTACAATTACAGTTAAGGAGGAAAAACATTACAATCTCACTTAGACATGTTTTAACAGAGCAAAAATGGTAATGCATGAGGCAAGGATGAAGCCCAAAAAACAAATCAGACATTTATGCCTAGTGACCCAATAGACATATAGTGCAGCTCTAAAAATCAGGCCTGCCTGAGCAAACTCAGTCAGGCTCAGGGGACCACTGTTTGATCCCCAGCTCCATAAGCCATACCAGACCTGCCCTTAAGGCAGCCTGAGCTAGCTGAAAAAAATCCTTCTATAAAAATGAGTAACATGGTGGCAAACACCTGTAATCCCAGCTTTTGGGAGGCTTAAAATAGGCAGATCACAACCAGTCCGACCTAGTAGTGAAAGCATGAACATTCTGTCCCTCTAGACCCTTCCCTAAAATGCAAAAAAAAAAAAAAAAAAAAAAATCAGTAACAAAGAAATCATGTGTGCATTTTGTACTCTGAACAACTATGATGAAGACAACAATATGCAATGTATTAATTATAAAAGAAAAGAAAAGTAACAGAGGTATATTTGTCTGAAAATTGAACCTTTATGGGAAATGAAAATTTCAAAGTAATAAGAAATAGAAGAAAGGAAATTTAAGATGCATTTTTTGAGAAAATTAGTAAATAGATTCATTAAAATGAAAGAGACATAATGAGCCATCTAAAACAACAGTGACCTATACATCAAGCATTTAGCCTGATGGACAAAAGTGAGAAACTGGACTTGGTGGCGCACTTATAATCCCAACACTTCGGAAGCTGAGGCATGAGGATCATGGTGAGTTCGAGACCAGGCTGGGCTATAAAGTTAGTTCAAGACCAGCCTGACTGCATAGTGAAACCCTGCCTCAGAAAGTCCTGCCACCCAAAATGTGAGAAAATGGGTAGGTAATACAAGCTAAACTGCCATATTTTCTTTTTATTGTTGTTAATATTCCATGAAGTTGGGTACCTTTTTTATAGATTGACAGTGAATGTGGAGAAACACCTCTCTCATGTTTCAGTCATTTGTGGCTTCCCATTTTTCTTACATCTTCCAATGAAAATAAGACCTTAGAAGGAAGGGTGGGGGCCCGGCAGGATGGCTCAGTGGTCTAAAGCGCCTGCTTAGGAAAGCTTGGGTGGCTGCAGGGACCAAGGTTCGATCCCGGCACCACATGCTGTGCCAGCCCTGCCCTCAGGGCAGGCTGAGTTGGCCATAAAAATAAATAAAGAAACAAAAGTTCTGAAACAAGAAAAAAAATAATTAAAAAAAAAGAAGGAAGGGTGGACACTTAGGGCAGTTGTCCATAGTACAACTGGAGAAAGGTTTTCTCTGGGGTTCTCCTTCAGATGTTTACCAGTGGTTTTAGTTTTAAGTAATAATGGTGGTCTTTTCCCCTAGGAATTGCTAGGCTAATAGTACTTAAACTACTGCTTATGTGAAGAATTTATATGGCAACTCCTTACTTTCAACCTATTTCTTGAAGCTAATTACTTGTAAGATGTTTGATATACTTGTATTTACAGCCAACATTTAAAAAATAAAACAGCAAAAGCAGGTTTCTCTCTTATATCCCTATCACAACCCAAAGACAGCATCATGCTGCTTTTTACTGAAGTGAGGGAAAACAACATCTGCAAAACCTTTAGCAATGGTTTGGAGGTGGGAAGGTAAGGCTAGAATTTCAGAATTGGAACTGTGGTCTAAGTTGGGTTTTGTAGTAGTGTGAGAGAAGTAGTGAGATGAGCCTGAATTAGATGAGGTGAGGATCTCAGTATAATAATCCAAGATTATTAGGCAGAAGTAACAGGTAGAGGCTTTCAAGGTGAAGGAATAAAAGAATCTTAGCGTATAAACTGTCTATCCATGTTTTTGATTGAAGGGTAATGAGTCTTTTAGGTAGTGCCACTGGTAAACAGATCTTTTGCTAGGAATAATAAAATCATGCTAATGAAGATGGGGGGATAGTAGTTATGCCGGTGAAGATCAGGGGAATAACACACAAAATTGTATCTTTATGTATCCTGTAGTGTTTTACTTATCAGTGTCCAGGCAGAGGAGAACAGTAGAAAATTTTTATTCTTAGTAATTATGAAAGTCTACTTAGGGAAATTATATGCTTCTTGCAAACAGTTCCATGAAGCTGGGCTCATAAAATGAGCTACTAGATAATAAATCATTTTCAGTCCAATTTTTCCCTTTGCTAATGCATTCTGGAGAATCGTTAGTGGGACAGACATCTGTTATGTTTGTGAAGAAGAGATAAAATATTAGTGGTCAAGTCTTAGTTTGCTCAGGCCGTCTCTGAAAGGTTGTATTGTTTTGACATAGTGTAACTTAAAAGCATTTGAGGCTACTAAAAGTCTTCTAAGACTTTTATAAAATATTTGTAAATCATATATTTTTGTATTGAAAATCACATTTATTTGTAGCGAATTATGATTTTAATGATAAAAGGATTATTGGTTCTGTTGCTACTTTCAGAAGGACTGTATTTGTAAAAACATTACTAAATACTACTGCAAGAATACTTTAAGTGCTTACTTAAATCACTCTTGATTTATTCCCAGGAGGTATACCATTTGCTTGAAGCTTAGCAAGATAAATTTCTTGAGTACACTGCAAAAG
Source organism: Myocastor coypus (assembly GCA_004027025.1). Taxonomy (NCBI): domain Eukaryota; kingdom Metazoa; phylum Chordata; class Mammalia; order Rodentia; family Myocastoridae; genus Myocastor; species Myocastor coypus. Next base: position 13,498 of record PVJA010006174.1, read on the forward strand.
AAAGCCACTGAAATATTCACCATGTTTTGGAACTTCTGTGCACGGCTGCTGCTGTCACCAGAACATTAAATAATTGCTTTTGCTACCAATAGTGGCAGTGTACTGATTAAAAGGATAGGCTTTATAGACCAGAGATGAACCCTTAGTTCTGACATTGTGTGACCTCTGTGCCTCAGTTTTGTCATCTGTAAAGTCCATCTTAATAGTTACCTTTAGAGTTCTTTGTAATGAAACCTAATTGTACATCATTTACTAATGTGCTTCCAGAGACTTTATAAAAATGAAGAACATTAATCCAACACTAAAAAGCTGATGGTATTGAGATTTCTAGGGGCATATTCCATTAAAATATATTTAAATGACAGTTATATAAATATATTAATAATTTCCTTTTTTGTGTATATGAGACTTACCATTAAAGTATATGGAAGACCTGACTGATCCTGCGTAGAAGATAATTCAGGGAAAGGGTGGTGCTTCAGGGAAAGAGATCTGAGAAACAAGCAGGTGATTTGTGGAACGAAGACTATTATAAGCCAAGGGGAAAAGACTATCTTGACCAGTGTAGTCTACATATATATGTGAAATGTTAGAAGGTAGAGCCATACTCAAGTCCTGAGAGTTTTTATTGCTCCTCTGATTACTTCAGCTTCTCTCCTTTCCCTCCATGCTTTCTCTCTTAGCTATTCATCTATTTATTCAATAAATATTTACAGAGCACATACATGTGTTTGGGCATCTCCAAACAGATCAAAGGTCCTGTTATCATAGAGTCCATCTTAATTGGGAGAGATGTAACAAGAAAGAAGTATATGTCAGAGAAAGAATGAAGTAGGGAATATGGTAACAAGTGTAACAGGTATCAGTGAGCACTGTGCTGATGCTGTTTTGTGTAGGATGACTACAGAAGGCATACAAAGTAGGTGTACTTGAGCAGGGTTTCAAAGCAGCTATGTATTTGGGAGGAAGCGAGTTCTCGACAGAGAAAAATCCAAGTTTAAAACCCCTGTGTAGCTGCAATAAAGTGAGAATAGTTAGTGCTGAAAACAGGGAACATTTGAAGGGTTCTAAATGTAGGGAACACCATCAGCTTTATGTTTTCCTAAGATTGCTGACAGCAGAGAATTGTAGAAGATGGGGTGGAGAGAGTGCATGGTCACTAGGAAACTATGCAATAAAAATACTGATGGTTTGCACAGGTATGTAGAATGTCAAGTTGACAGGTTGGTGACTGGATGTGGTAGGCCAGGAGAAACAAGGGTTTTGCTCACTTTCTGGTTTAGGAAGAGTGATGTTTGGTTTCATCAATCAAGAAAGTAATAATTAAAAACTAATTTTAACAGGAATGGGTGGCAGGTCAGGAAAACGTGCTGAGACATTTTGCTTGTTGGATTGAGGGATTTATGGAACACCCAGGGGGCTATGATCAAGTGTGTATACACAGGTAGAGTTCACTTGGGGTTCAGAGAAGGTATAGACTAGAGACGTGGATTTGAAAGTGATGGGATATACAGACGATGGTCAAAACCATGCAGTGTTTTAGTAGTAATTTAGTTGTATAAATATTCTGTTTAAAAATTTGGTATTTTTCTAACTCATTGTCTCTTACAGATAACCTGTAGATAAGACTTTAGAAAATTATATATATTTGTTTGTTTGCTTTGGGGCAATTTAGGAAAATTTAAACCTAGCCCTGAATTCTGCCTCAGCCATCGGTTGTACAGTGGTCAACATTGGTGCGCAGGACCTTAAAGAAGGAAAGCCACACTTGGTCTTGGGTCTTCTCTGGCAGATCATCAAAGTTGGTCTTTTTGCTGATATTGAGATTTCTAGGAATGAAGGTAAGATATCAAACATAGTTAATTTTCATGTATATATATACATACTTGCTGCAGGAAAAACTCACATTTCATGGTCTCCTTTTAGCTTTGATTGCATTGCTCAGCGAAGGTGAAGAACTAGAGGAACTGATGAAGCTTTCTCCTGAGGAGCTGTTGCTACGATGGGTGAACTATCATCTGACCAATGCAGGATGGCGTACCATCAGCAACTTCAGCCAGGATATCAAGGTTCACTTTTTAATGTTCAAATTTGTGACATGAAGTAAGGATGTGGAATTTGAAAAACAAGGGGTTTCTGACTTGAACTTGAATTCAATTTACACTGAGATAGAAAATAAAGTTTTGCTGGACATGGTGGTACATGCCTGTAATCCTAGCAGTTGGGAGGCTGAGGCAGGAGGATGGGTGTGAGTTTGAGACCAGCCTGGACTACAAAAGTGAGCTCACGGCTAGCCTGAACTGCACAGAGAGACCCTGTTTCAAAAAGACAAAAAAAAGAAAGAAAGAAAGAAAAGAAAATAAAGTTTTATATTTCTCTGTCTAGTAGATACTCCCAAATATAGTCACACAATCTTTTAATGAAATAAACTGATTTACTGGAAATAATTTTTGTGTGTGTGCTAGAAATCGAGCCCAGGGTCTCATGCATGCTGGACAAGCTTTCTATTGCACAGTTTCATACCCAACCCCTGATTTTTATGTGTATGTATCTATGTGTGTTTTATTATTTTGATGTTTTGAGACAGAATCACATTATGTAGTCCAGGTTGGCCTTGAACTCTTGTAAGTGAGACAGAATGGCCTCCAGTTTGTGATCCTTCTGCCTTAGCCTCTTGAGGCTTATAGATGTGAGCCAGTTCACCTGGCTCTGTTAATTTTAATATGAATAGTAACTGTCTGTGAGAGGAAGGAGGTGTTAGCCTTTACAGGTTAAATCATTATTTCCCATTTATATGCCACACATCTACTAAGTTATAATGAGGATGTTTGTCCATTAACATGTACTGTTGTCATGTCTGTTTGCCATAGTTGAGACCCTTGTGGGTCTGACCAATGTTCCTACTTCCACTTTGCTAGTAACTGACTATCAAGAAACCAAATTGTTGGAGGCCAGAGGGAATCAGTAGATGAAAAGAATCTTAAGCTCTATAGCTTCTAAAGCAGCTTAAAACACTTTTTTTTCTACAATAGCGTTCATTTCTGTCAAACAACTCTCCTGATGTTACTATGGGTATAGGCACTGCTAAATTGGCTTATGACTTTTTTCTTTTTTAGTATGTATGTATGTATGTATGTATGTATGTATGTATTTGTTGGGAATTAAACCCAGGGCGTTGACACTGAGCTATATCTTTAGCACTCTTTATTGTTAAGATAGGCTTACCAAGTTGCCCATCTTGTTTTGAACTTGCAGTCCTGCCTCAGACTCCCAAATCTTATAATTTTGTGGGTTCACTGGGAGATAGCTCAGTAGAATAAGTGCTTGCCTAGCAAGCACAAGGTCCTGAGTTCAATCCCCAGTACCACAAAAGAATAAATAAATACAATTTTGTGGGTTGATATTGTGTGGCTGGGTGGTTCTTCTCTACATATATTTACCAATAATCTGGTTACATTGAGCTGTCATTTGGGCTCACCGATGACAGTGCAATAGCCTCAGATAGTTGGACTTAGGTAAAGGGAGGAGAAGCAGAGGCTATAATGATTTGGTAGCCCTAGACCATCATTTCACAGCATTCTGTTGGTTAGATGAGTCAAAAGGCCAGTCCAACTAAAAGGGAAAGGAAAATAGTCTGTGCTTTTGTGATGGGAAGAGATACATGTATGTATGGAGGATTATGATATCATCTATGAAGATGACTATACTGGATGATTTCATAAAATGTGGTCCCAGTTGATTTGTAGAGATGGGCAGGGACGGCTCTACAGTAGAGAAGAAGCTATCTGGCTCTCTATTAAAGTTAGGGAAAGCCTTCTGGGACAAGGTATTTGACCTAAATCTTTAACTGATGGTTACACTATGCGTAGAGATATAAACAGATGAGAGAGGGGAGTGTATGTGTGTGTGTGGGACATTCCAGGCACAGGGAATGGTGTTGTTAGCTCTGAAGTGTGGAAGAGGACTGCTGAAATCTCTGAAGTATAAAACACAGTGCAGTTTTAAGAGATTTGTGTTAATAAAGTGACTAAGTTGTTTGTTATTCCATTTTTGTGGATGGGGAAATTTCAGGTTGGGAACTCCCCCCCAATTTAATGAGATTTTATTCATTTTAAATATGCTATTTATCTTTCCTTGAAGGATTCAAGAGCCTATTTTCATCTGCTTAATCAGATTGCCCCTAAAGGTGACCGAGAAGATGGACCTGCCATTGCCATTGACCTTTCAGGATTTAATGTAAGTGTAGTTTAAAAAAAATTTTTTTGTTTATTGAAGTAAACTTATATGTAATATAAAAGTTACCATGTTATAATTTCTGAGCAAAGCATTCAGTGGCATTCACTATATTCATTCTGTGCAAGTATCACCATCTATTTAGAACTGTATCTTTCCACAGTGAATCTGTCCATTAAACCATAATTCCCCAGACAAATACCAGCCTGCCCCTGATAAGCACTGTTCTACTTTATGACTGTGAACCTGACTAGTAAGTGCAGCTCAAACTTAATTATTATTAAGGGCACAATTCTCAATAGGCAGCACTGCACTGCAGAATCTTCAGTCCTTTGTAAGAGATTGACTTCTTGGGCTTTAGAAGATATTTCATGCCCTACGCTGTGCTAATTCATCTGGCTGTCATGACTAAAGAAGAGGAATTGCAAAATTCTAACCTTGAATATGTGTGGATCAATCTCATTATGCACATTTCTATGGAATAATGTAACTTGAATCAGAGTGCTTTTGTGACTTGTCATTGTAGTCAAAAATGCAAGCAACAAGCTGTTATTAGATTGCTAAGCAACTGATAATCAGATCCACAGCCTACATGTAGAAATGCACACAATAAAGTGTGGCAATTCCTATTATTTATGTTCTGGGTGGAACTGATATAGATCCTGAACCACCTAACACATTTCTTAAGAATTCCATTCTTTCAGCATAAATTTTAAATAGCAAGGATGGTTTTATCTAAATATTAAGGTCTAGTCAGGCTATTGTGTGAAAATATGTTAAATAAAGTATAGCATCCATAATTGCTTTTAAAAACAACTTGAGTTATTATTGTTATACTTCATGTTATTATAATGAAATGTCAGAAATTTAGTACTGTAGAACAATGTGAAGTTCACAAATTACTTTGGATCAAAAAATAAGGAATTTAAGCTGGGCATGGTTTTGCATGTCTGTAATCCCTGTACTCAGGAGGCTGAGGCAGAGGGATCACTTCAAGTTTGAGGCCGTCTTGAGCTCAAGGCCAGTCCACTGAACTGCACACTGTGACCTTGTTACAAGAAAAAAAAAAAAAAAAAAAAAAAAAAAAAAAATCAGGAATTAAAAAAAAAAGGTGGAAATTTTTAAATGCTCAGCAATGAACATATTGAACTTCACATGCCTAAATGAAATACCCATTTATCATCAGTGACTTATCTTATTTCTTATTTCCTTCTGATATACAGCATTATTTTAAAACAAATTCTAGACCTCCTGTCATTTTGTTGAACTATTTTAGCATTTCTTTTTTTTTTTTTTTATAGCTGGCTTAGCCTGCTCTGAGGGTGGGGCTGGTGCAGCATGTGATGACAGGGATTGAACTGCCGTCCCTGCAGCCACCTAAGCTTTCCTAAGCAGGCGTTTTAGACCACTGAGCCATCCTGCCGGCCCCTTAACATTTATTTAAAAAAATTAGCATAAAATACTTAATCCCTGAAAAATTAATAATACAAGTAATCTATAATATCATCTCATCATTGTTGACTTCTCCAGTAGCCTTAGAAATGTTCTTTTATGGTCTAAATAAGGTTGATGTCAACTTTGATAACTTCATTATTTAATGCACTGAATCTGTCACTTTCTTTGATTCAATTTATGTTTTTGCTTCTTTACAACTCTGGTACACAAAATAAAGTATGTTACACTCCAGGATTATGATATATTCTTGTGATGGTTCCACACATGCCCCCTTTTATTTTTGGCTATTTTAAAAAATTACAACAAGCCCCATAAATGCTTAATCCAACAAGAGAACTAAGTTTTTTTTTTTTTTTTTTTTTTTTTTTTTTTTCCCCCAGGAAAAAACAGAGCTTTATTAATAAGGCTAGCCACCGGACCCCTCCTGGTTATAGATCAAAAATGTCCAACCTCATTGTTTTCTCTCTTAAATACCTTCTTGGTTTCCATGGCAATCATGACCAAAGGCCATGGTTTTTCACTCAAGTCACAGGTTTCTTCCTCTTTGTAATTAGTTCTACCCCCCCACCTTTTTTTTTTTTTTGGTGTGGTACTGGGGATCGGACTCAGGATCCCAGGCAGGTGCTTAAACCACTGAGCTATCTCCGCAGTTCTCTTATCTCTTATGATTACATTTTAACAAGGGTAGGAAAGGAGTGAAGTGAGATATTTTGATCAGGGCTGTGTAGAGCTGACTCTGCCTTAATACCGCCTATCTCTAAAGTAGATTAAAAGTTAAATTAGAGCTTCTTTTGCCAGGATAAAATTAACCCATTGAGAGCTGCCATTCCCTACAACCCTAGGCTGTATCTTCCTTCCAGGATCCTCCCTTCACATTCTACTTCCTGGTTGTCATGACATGAACAGCTTTTCTCTGTTCTGCCTCTCTTCCACACTGTCCTGTTTGTGCACAGACTGAAACACAAACCAGGATAAATCTCTCTTGCTTTAAGTTGTGGGCATTGGGTACTTTGTCCCAGTGATGAGGGCAATGTTTAAGACAGATTTAGCAGGCATCACTTATAATGATGAAAATGGGATGATTTTTGACATTAGGAAGAAAGCAGAGGCATTTTCTCTCAGCAATGCCATTGGACATTGTATTGAAAATTCTAGTTTGTAACCCAGGTTGGTCTCCAACTCACAATGATCCTCCTGCCTCAGCCTCCAGAGTGCTGGGATTACAGGTGTCTGCAACTATACCCTCTTATCTTGGGACCATGCCTGTGGAGGGGAGGATATGTCTCCTTTACTGCATTCTAGCCATGAGGTGTTTATATTAGGTTTGACTGTGAGCCAAAACCTCTGAAATTATAAGGCAAGGTGCAGTTTCTCCTCTAAGCTGAGAACTAAGATTTTTTGACATTAATTTAGCTGTGTAGTTCATTCCTATTCTCCCTGCCTAACCTCAGTGTGGTAACCACCATCATAAATCTTGTGTTCACCATATTTTTTGCTCTTTTTATATAGTCTGCTTTCATCCAAACGTATTCCATATAAAATTAAGTTTTTATTTTACTTAAGATTATACTTACAGTTCTACTGTAGTACTTTTTACATTTAAGTCACATTGTTTTACATACTGCACGAATATATGAGTTCATACATGTATTCTTGTTTATAGGTATTTGACTTGCTTTGCTTCTAGTGTTTTACAGCTGGGAAAGGTGCTATTGTTTCTGATATTCATGTTTTATATGAACTATGTATTACAATTTGTGTAAACTACCTACCAGGACTATCACTTAGTATATACTGAGAGATATACTGTGTGAGATAACCAACTTTGATATCCAGAGGCCACTCTACTAGGTGGCTTGTCACAATTGTATTCTGACTAGCAGGAGCTTACTGATTCAATATCGGAGCATTTTATTGAATATTTCATCAGTGTTGGTAAGATATATCTCAGTAATTTCAGCATTAAAACTGAGAGACTTGTTCTTTTCTTTTTGACTTAAGATATGAAGGAGTTGATTTGTAATTCTTGACATGCTGACCTTGTATTTTATATATTTATGGGCATGTAATTACTTATAAATATGTATGCCTATAAAAACTATGTCAGTTGCAAGTTCAATATTGACCATTTTTATTTTATTTCATTGTTTAGGAGAAAAATGACCTGAAGCGTGCTGGATTCATGCTTCAAGAAGCAGATAAACTAGGCTGCAGACAGTTTGTTACTCCTGAAGATGTGGTTTCAGGCAACCCTAAACTAAATTTAGCCTTTGTAGCTAATCTTTTTAACACATACCCATGCCTACACAAGCCTAATAATAATGACATCGATATTAATTTATTGGAAGGTATGTTCTTTGTCTTTAATGGACTCATTGCGTTTCTTTTCTTGTGATATTGTCCTACTTCATTGTCAGAGCTAGAGGATTGTGGGGGAAATGTAATTTAGGGTGCATAGGCATGTTATCCATCAAAAAGGTTCAAATTATAGAAAGTGGTGGTGGTTTTGCTTAAAAGAGAATGAGATAAATGTACTTACCATTTCTCTGTTAAGAGTTTATTGAAAATTATTAAACTATTAAAACATTTAAAATATTCTCATTTTGAACTTACGACAATGAATTATCTTTTGGAAAAATAATTTGTAGCTTTTTTCTTCTTTGAATGCTTATTTGACTCCAGTATTACTCTTTTTAATGTCTTCAGTATACGTGAAAAATCGTAATATTCATTACTTGTCTTGTGTTTGTTATCTGTCTCATAATGTATAATGCTTTCCTATTTTGCTTCATGAAATGCAGATTTGACCCCTCCTAATGTAGGTACTGTATTTAGTACTTTTCTATATTCTAAATATATCCATTCTGAATGTTTTATTAGTGCCATTTATTTTTTCCATCTGGGTTGATATTTATTTTCTGCATTGTTCATGCTGTGTTATTTGTCTTAATATGCCCACAGAATGAAAAAACTCAAGCAAAACACACAGATAAAGCTTAAGTAATAGAGCTGGGCATGGTAGTGCACGCCTGTAATCCCAGCGCTTGGGAGGCTGAGGCAGGAGGATTGCTGAGAGTTCAAGACCAGCCTGGGCTACAAAAGTGAGCTCAAGGCCAGCCTGGAATACATAGTGAGACCCTGTCTCAAAAAGACCAAAAAAAAAAAAAGCTTAAGTAATAGAGCAAGGCTTTGTTTATATAGACTGTTTAGACTGTTTACCTAATTTGCCTTCTATAATGATGGGATATTATAGTATAGACACATTAGAAATGAATTTTTTTTTTTTTGTCTTTTTTGAGACAGGGTCTCGCTATGCAGTTCAGGCTGGTCTTGAGCTCACTTTTGTAGCCCAGGCTGGTCTCGAACTCGCACCAATCCTCCTGCCTCAGCCTCCTGAGTGCTGGGATTACAGGCGTGAGCCACCACGCCCGGCTAAGAAGTGAATTTTGACAATTGGACTTAATGATTTGATGTAAAGTCTTTATCTCTCTCCTGTGATAAATCTTGCATTTTACCACAAGTAATCTTTTAAAGGACTCATTTAGGTTTTATAACATTTTTATATTATTTAGCTTTGTTATATTTACTGAATGTCATTGAAGCTTACAATATATGAATTGTCAAAATGACAAAATTTTTGTCAATTTCTAGTTCTTTCTCTTTATCTGTTTATTGATCTTTCTTCCTTTCTTCTATTATCACACCCTCACCCACATCCACACAAATACCCACGTTAGGATCAAAAGGAAAAGTACAGATAGTGGCAGCAATGCTAAAAGTTATTGGAGGGAGGAGCTAAGCCTAATATTTTCTCTTTAATTGCCCACATTGGAGAAGTGGGGAAAATCTGATGTTGCTGTGTTCCTTCTCTCATATAACCTGCCTTTACTCCGTTCCCCAGTGAGATAAAATGAGAAATGAGTTTCTTCATCTTTTTCCTTTGCAACAACTAGACCTATAATGTCCTTGTTACTACTTAGCTAGTTTTGTGATTAGTAAAAGAAATTTCAGATTTAACAGATATATTCTTTGAGGAATATGATGAATTCATTCTTCCTGAAGGTTCAGTTAAATAAATAATCAGTATATTCTGTATAGTTTACAACCGAGAAGGAAACAGACAAAAATATAGATTGTTAGTAGCAAAGACAGTACCAGATTAGAACTTTCAAAAAGCAAAAATGAAATACTACTAAGTTTTTTTTTTTCAGTCTGGAAAATTTCAAAATCTCTCTGTGTCTTATGTAGAAGGCATTGTTTACAGTGGCATATTAAAAATGATCTGCTTTTTATAGTCACTGAATTCTTGCTAGATTATCTTCTCCAACTTGCTCGCTCTCCTGTTTGTCATGTTTGAATTCTTTTGCTAGTGTTCAGCATGCTTTTGGAATTTTTTAGTGTGAATAAGATTGCTATATATTTCTATTAGTACAATAATTTATTAAGGTACTATGGGAAATATTTACCAATCATCTTAATTTTGAACATATGTATGTCCCGATGCATCTGCCAAAAAATGTATTTGACTTTGACTGTCATTGAAATATTTTCCTCTGTAAATTTGGTTTGATAGATCTTTATGAAATTTGAAGCTTGACCTTATCACATCACAAATTCATATATTAGTATGTCCTCATTGGCAGAGAATTTTATCTCTAGGGGGATAAAATTTAAAGCCCAATTAAATATTAAACTTTTATATCATTTTGAGCAAAACACATGGGCTAGAGATATCATCTCAAGTTTTTTGTTATTGTTGGTCAGTTTTGAGACAGGTTGATCTCACCATGTAGTTCAGGTTGGCCTCGAACTCATGGTGATCCTTGAACTCAGAAGGATCTCCTGAGTTCTGGGGTTACAGGTGTGCACCACCAGGCCTAACTCATTTCAGAATTCATATTGGCCGTATAAAGTACAGTTGGCCACAGAGTTTAGAAAGACTTCGTTCAAGTCATGGTTCTACCATTTAATAGCCTCTGTTAAATTTGGTTTTCCCTTATAAAATAGGACTAACCATATTTTTAACTGTTACAAAGAAAGTTAAATGTGATTATGATAAAGGGGTTTTAACATAGCCTATATACTTAATAATGGTTAGGACGGAAGGAGCAAAGTTCTTAATGCAGTAGAGCATGTTTAATGATTCTTCCATACCTGTTAGTCCTTTTCTTTCCTCTTAGTATCCTACTTACCTATATAGCAGGGAGGGTGGCATTGGTAGGTTTACCCAGGTTTACATCTCAGCCCTTTCTAAATTTTGATTTGAGAGAAGTCTCTAGCTACATTGCCCAGGCTGACCTTAAACTTTCAATTTCCTATCTCAGCTTTCTGCATAGCTGAGATTGTAGGTGTGAGCCACCGTACCCAGCAATTATATGTATTATTTTTATTGAGATTTTTAGCAATTGCAGATAATTCTGTGTTATAAGATTGCTTTAGTTGTCTGCAGTCCAGAAAACATTTTCCAGTGTGGGATACATATGTTTTTTAATGCTTTACTATGGCTGTTGCACAAATGCATAGTGCTTCTAGCTTTGAGCATTTATTTACTAAGACAACTTGAAATTATACTAGATAAATAAATGCTCACTTTTAAAATCTATTTTACCTTTGAAGATCAAATATTAACACGACAATATAATTAGTTGAGAACACAATGAGCTTCAAAACTCATTCTTTTAAAATGTTTAATATATCAGCAGGCTCAACAGAATTTGAATATTTTACTTACTAAACCAATGTCATAGTATTTAAAATTTTAGTACATAATTTGGATTTTGCTAGCTGGGAATAACAGGAATTCTTCTAATTACTAGAAAAAATATTATGGCATACATGGCATATATATATACATATATATGCATGTATATATATGGCATCATGATGATAAAAGAAAAAATAAAAGGTGAACACAAACCACATGCATCAAGCTATTTGTCATTGTTTGCTTATATTTATGTGGGCATAGTTTAGAGCTTTAATTTATACTTGTTTAATAATTTCTATAAACAAGGTAGGTATAATTTTAGGAATAGTTTAATTTGGCTCTTTTAAGAGGTTGTCAATGTAGATTGTTCATTGTAAAGTATGTGTGGCAGATACTATAAATTGATCAGTCACCTTTTATGAAGACCAGAGGGCATGAATATTTAAGCAAGAAATTATATGGCTATTTGACTTAATAGAGCAAGAATGAACTAGATTCAGAGAACACTGTTAGGCAGTGGAACTGAAAATCACATGAAGATATCCTGGGAAGTTTATTTCCTGAACAGTTGGCAAGAATAACTGAATCCTTTAGATCATACAGACTTTTGGTTCCTGTTCTGGTTTTGCTTTTTGTCCTCTCTGAGGTACTTTGTCTTGGAATGGACTCTGAAACTCAGATAGATATAGACTTGTTCCTGAACTGTGAGTCTCACGTGGTCTGAAATCTAGAGAGTGATCTGAACTTGCTTACGTGTTAGAAAAGATGAGGAGTGAAACTGTTTCAGCTTCTCAGGATTCTGATGACTAGAGATAGTCTAGGCTATTCCATTATACCCTAACTTTCCTAAAGAATGAACAACAGTGGTCTAGTCACTTAGAACTGGTTTTATTCAGGAGGTGACTATGAGGCAGACATGATAGTGAGAGTCTTCATCTCTTCCGACTTTGTGATACCCCCTAATTACATTATTCTTTTATAGATATGTAGTACTTGTATAAAGGGAATGCTCAGGAAAGAAGGGTTATTATAGGTTAAATGATAGTACCTGCCAGAGTTATCTCCTTAACATGATTTTTCAGGCTCAGCAATATACTATGATGAAACATGGTTTTCTCTTCGCATACACTTAAGTGCTGAGTGTTCCTCATGTATTTTCAATAGTTTCCTGTTTTTGATATTACCTGAATTCCCCCTCTCCTTTATTGCTTTGTGTAAAGTGCAGGTTTGAAATCATAATCTGTACAAAATTAGGAATTCTTATTAGGAAAGATAGAACTTTTCTGTTTCATGTGCTAATGTTACTTTGACTGCTAAAAGATTTTGTTTTATAATCTTTAGCTAGATTCTGTCGCATATACTAGTAGTTTAAACTGTGTGAGCTTATCTTTTATGTTTCTGGACAGAGAAATCTGGCTCAGAAGTACTTTACAGACATCAAATAAAGCACTCAAGAGAGAGACTGATTGAAATCTTCTTAGAAAGTCAGGATAAGAGATTCCCCATCCTCTAAAAAAACTATGGTATCTAAAGAACCATGACAAAGTATGTATGGCCACTTTGTATCTGCTAGAATAGTTTAATGTATAGTTGCTGATTTTTTTTCCTTTTTTTTTTTTTTTTTTTTTTTTTTTTTTTTGTCCTGTCTACTCTAGGAGAGAGCAAGGAAGAGAGGACATTTCGGAACTGGATGAATTCTTTGGGAGTCAATCCATATATCAATCATTTGTATGGGTAAATATTTTATTGTGTTCCAGCCTTCCTGTTAGGGTCCTTTATTTCCCCTTCTGGGTTTGGAGACTGAGCTCAACACTTCATGCTTGGTATGTAGGTGTTCTATTACTGAGCTAGGTTCCTAGCCCCAGGGGTCCAGCTTTCTAAGTTGCAAATTGTAGGTATACTCACATGAGAACATTTTCTGAAATCACAGAATTTAGTCAACACTTAATGAGTTTCAGAATCCCCAGAACTGGCAATACAATAATTGTAAAAGTAAAAGAAAGGTAATATAATAGTTACAACTTTTGACATAAATCAGAAAACGTATTTCTTATTCTTTTATTACTGAGCATGGAAATTATTTCATTATAATACATATTTTCTTCAGTTATTTTTGCCACAACTTCAATTATTCAATGATGTTTATGTAGTTTCTTATTTGTAGAAATAATTTGTTTCCCCTTATAATTTTTATCTTTTTCTTGCTTAAAGGCGACAGCACATTATTAACACTGAGGTAGAACTAAGAAAATACTAAATTATTTTTGTGCTGTCTTCAAATGATAACAATAGAATCTTTCCTTTAAAAATGTAGAAAAGAGGGCCAGCCAAATAGCTTGCTCAGCAGATTAAAACACCTGCAAGCATGTATAGGGGCTGTAGGTTCAATCCCCTGGCCTGCAGTGCCGGCCTCGCCCCGGGGGCACGCTGTGACAGCAATTGAGACTGGGTGTGGTGGTGCGCTGTGTAATCCCAGCTCTAAGGAAGCTATAAACAGGGAGATCACTAGGAGTCCAGTCTAGTAGTGATACTCTGAATGCCCTCTAGACCCTTCCTTAAAATTAAAAAAAAAAAAAATGATTGAAGCTAAGGCTAAACCATTAGAATGGAGGATTTAAGTCTTTATGGACTAACTTTGAAAGGATATGTATAATACATTCAGAGAAAATAGGTATATATAATCCCATTTTATTTAAAGATTGCTTATGTACATATCCATGTAGGAATTTTAAAAGAAAATTATTGGTCCTTAGTAAAACATAATTCAAAGGATAAGCTTTCTGATAAAAAAAAAAAAAAAAAGACCCAACACAGAGCTAGTAATTTAAAAAATCAATTGCTATTGCTTTATGTCCTTAACATACAGAATTAAAAACAGAATTTCTGGATATATTTTAAGCTTCTCAAGGGAATTTATTTTTCTGAATCCAAAGCATTAGTATTCTTACTTTAAGAACTCCTACTTGTTCATAAATTCCTTCCTGTTAACTTTTATTACTGAACATGAACAGCTGACTACTGAAAAGCTGTGATTTTCCTATAATTAAGATTTTAAAACTCATAATGCATAAGTAACGCATGAACTCCTTTCATGTACAAGTTTTAAGAAATACATAAATGTATAAAATAAAGAGATGATCATTTTTCCCATGTTGCCACACTCCCCCTTTTCCCTTGCAGAGGTGATCACTACTAACAGTCCTTGGAATATAAATACATTTGACCCTTTTTTAAAAAAACTAAAGATCAAACTGTATGAAGTGTTCTGCTGCTTGTGTTTTAAAACTTAACATAGTTTATAAAGCTTTCCATATCAGTACCTATAGATCTACCTATGTCTAATGGTGGCCTAGGCATTCATTGGTTTACTTAATAGCCCTTCATACTAGGCATTTAGTTGTTTTTGAACTTATAAATACTGTGATTCACGCATGGTAGCATATGTCTTCTTGGCTACTCTTGGACTATGAGTCCACTAGTCCAAGGCCAGCATGGTAAATACTGCTAGAGCCCATTTCAACAGAAATCTCTTTGTCCCTCTTCTTTCTGTGTACGTGTATAAATGTACATGCCACATATACATATGCATATATTTATGTATAAACATGCTGTGGCAATAAACGTGTCTTTGTAAACATTTATGAGCAAGTTTAGGGTAGATTTTTAGATTGGAAATTCCAGGTATAACATGTCCTGTCATTCTATAAACATTAAATGACTTTGTGTTTTAAAAGATATATGTCCATCTCCAGTTTGCTTAATTAATGAAAACACTCCTTTCTCATCTGCTTTCCTCCCTGCTTTAGTGACCTTGAAGATGCTTTAGTAATCTTTCAGCTCTATGAAATGATTCGAGTCCCAGTCAACTGGAGCCAGGTCAACAAACCTCCTTATCCTGCACTTGGAGGGAATATGAAGAAGGTAAATAAAGTAAACATCATGGATATGTCATTATTGTTCTGATATAAAACAGAGGATTTAGAATTTCATAAAGCTTGGTAAACTGTGATTTATCCCCACAGTTCTTTTTTCGACCTGAAATGTATTAAGCTTATTATTAATATCCTTTTTACAAGTTATCTTTATAGATATTTGGGAAGATGAAGACAGTCCTCTTCAGATGCTTCATATTTGCTTTTTTCGTTAGCATGTTATAGTAATTAATGTCTTTGGGATGCAGCATAAGTGTACTCTTATCATTGCCACATCTTGCTGAAATATTACTGGTTATTCACTTATATAGTAGATATATACCTACTTCCTGTACAGTGCAATGCATGATAGGATGAAGTTAAGGCCATGAAGCTCTAAAGAAACCAAAGAGATGAGCTATGTATAATCAAATACAATAGAGTGCAGTGTAAACAAAATGAGTATCACAGTTTTAGTTTTTGAGATAGGGTCTTACTGTATAGTCCAGGCTAGCCTTGAACTCATGAATTGGCCAAGTTTGGTCACAAACTGGCTGTACAGCCCAGACTCGCTTCAAACTTATGATCTTTGTGCCTTACCCTCCCAACTGCTTGGGTTTCTAGGTGTGCCCCACCTTGCTTGGTTATTACTAGAGGTTGTAAAGAAGAAAAGGACACAGGTTGCACTTATCAAGGCTATAGTTGATGTAGACATTCCAGAATGAGTAGGATTTTGTCATATTGTGGCTAAAGAAGGTGTAGGTTATAAAAGGGATAGTGGTTGGATAGTTAGTTTCTGTAAGAAATGATCTTGGTAAGTAAGCAAAATATGAACACTAAGAATTTGGGTTGGAGCACAATAGTGAGAACCTTGAATGATAGATTAAGAAGCATTCACTTTAAACAGTGGGAAGCCATTAAACATTCTAAAGAGGGCAGTGACTTGATTACATCTGGCAGGGGAATTTCTAGTAGAAGACTATAAAGAGAAATTTTCTTGACTTCTTAAATAGGTGATCAGAAGTCTCATTGGTGTTAATATTTGCTGTGATGAAAGAGATGTGATTTTGCTTTTACATTTCTTTCTGACCTCTGTTTTAGGGTCATTTGTTTTATTTATTTATTTATTTATTTATTTATTTATTTATTTATTTATTTTTTGAGACAGGGTCTCACTGTGCAGTTCAGGCTGGCTTTGAGCTCACTTTTGTAGCCCAGGCTGGTCTCGAACTCACAACGATCCTCCTGCCTCAGCCTCCCAAGTGCTGGGATTACAGGCGTGAGCCACCACACCCGGCAGGGTCATTTGTTTTATAAAGTAAAATAATGTAGAAGTTTAGTTTTTACATTTATAGCTTTTTGCTTAAATGATGTAATGTAAGTATGCTATGTAAATTAATGGATTAATTTTGCTGCAACTTATTCTATTGGTTATTATGAAAATGAACTACGTTATTTTGACGTTAAAACTATCTGTGATTGAATAAGTGCATAATAACCATGTTCCTGGAAACATTAAATTACTAAAGGGTACTTATTTTTTCCCCAAATAGCTTGCATGAGGAAAACAATTCTAGTTAGAATTCTAAAAATTTTTTCAGTGTGTGGAATAGGGGCTGGGAAAAGGTAATTTAAAAGTGTGCATGTTGGGATGACTTTTAAAGTAATTCTAAAGTTCCACTGAAAGAAAGAAATAAGCCCACATAGTCAAGAGTGCTTACCAATGATGTTGACAATGATGTCGTTAGAAAATGTTGGTTATGATGCAAAATGTACAATTGATTATAAAGTATCACAAATGAATCATATGTAGCATGCTTACTTCAACAGATACTAGCTACATATTGAAATGTAAGACCTGAGATAAACCCAAGATCACAGGGAGAGGCTGGGGAGATAGCTCAGTAGAATAAGTGCTTGCCTGGTAGGCACAAGGTCCTGAGTTCAATCCCTGGTAATAGGTTTAAAAAAAAAAGAAAAAAGAAGGAAAGAAAAACAAATCAGAGGGAATTATTTTATGGACTTTGAACAATCATCAGCAGATATCACCTTACTTGTTAAAGTTCATAAAGCATTAAACATCTTTCATTATTTTTTAAGTTTTCACTTGGAATCTTGGGTCCTGTTATGTAACTTTTCTTATTGTCTAAATGATCAGAGTTTCACTTTTGTCCCAAATATTTGCAGCGCTTGGTAATTCTTTTTCCATCTACTGCATGAGATGCATGCTCCAATCTTTACTTGCTTTGTGTTCATTCTTATCTTGGATAAGCGCCCCATCCATTAGTCTGAGAACTCTAGGAATTCCAAGGTTCATTCTTGGTCTGAAGGTCTTCTACATTATATACCTTCCAGGAGCAGTTCCATTTTTATAGTTTTAGGTGCCTACCATAAACATAGTTTACTTCTAATAACCTAATTTTTCATTCTTCTCTAATAGTACCTCTTCACATCCTAGGAGTGTTTGTTCAAATTTGAAATCAAGTTCTTCCAACAACAGAACACATTTTTTCTGTTATGGTAATACCCTTTTCCAATTCCTCTTTTAATCCTGGTTATATTAACATCTTAGCCTCTATATGAGCAACAGAGCTCCTGCCTCACCATCACCCACGTAAGAATTTTGGTCTAACTTATTATAAAACAGCTGAAACACATTTCACACAAAAATTATTAGTATTTGCTAGGAAAGTTTCCTCTTCAAGTGGGAATCCTTTGGAAAAATCCTGGTTTTTCTTCTTGTTGTTCACTGTGACATAATCACATTATTGCTGCTATTTTCCATAAATTAGGAATCTATTCCACTTTTAAAATTCTGTGCATTTCTATAATATTTCTATCATTAAATAGGTATAATTAAATATGACTAAGAAAATATTTTTATTTTAATTTTTTTAATTTAGTGCAGGGTCTACAGGGTCTCACTACATAGATTGGACTCATCAGACTTATAGTGATCTTCCTGTTTTCAGCCTCCCAAGTGCTAGGATTGTAGGTGCACACCACCATGCCCAGTCTCAATTGCCATCTCGGTATCCCCTACACCCCAGCCTGGGGTGAGGCCAGCATGGCACACTGGGGATCGAACTTCAGCTGCTGCGCTCTGAAGCAGGCATTTTAGTCTGCTGAGCTATCTGGCCAACCCAAGAAAATAATTTTAAAAGACTGTCTCCTTGCATTTTAAAAATGAACTCATATCACATATTTTACTTGACTTAAGAAATGAACCAGTAAGATGTTACAGAGGGTTCAAAGGATTTTCTTCCATTTTTATTTGTAATAGACAGAACTTGAGGAGTTTGGATTTTATTTTATTGTTTTAATGTATTTGCTACAAGATCTCACTGTGCAGCTTGTACTTGTAGTGATCCTCCTGTTTTCAGTCTCCTCAGCTCTGGGATTACAGGCATGCACCACCATATCTGGTCTTAGTGGCCAGCTCAGTATGCCCAGAGTCGGGGCCAGTGAGGTTTGTGGTGCTGAAAATCAAACTCCTGTCCCTGAGCTTGCCTAAGCAGGTGCTTAGTTTGCTGAGCTAACTCGATGGCCTCATGGATTTTTTTTTTTTTTTTTTGTCTTTTTGAGACAGGGTCTCGCTATGCAGTTGAGGCTGGCCTTGAGCTCACTTTTATAGCCCAGGCTGGTCTCGAACTCGCACTGATCCTCCTGCCTCAGCCTCCCGAGTGCTGGGATTACAGGCGTGAGCCACCACGCCCGGCATCCTCATGGATTTTTAGAACTACTTTTAATAAGAAATAACAATGAGGGGCTGGGGATTTGGCTCAGCGGTAGAATGCTTGCCTAGCGAGCTGGAAGCCCTGGGTTCGGTCCTCGGCACCAAAAAAAAAAAAAAAAAAAAAAGAAGAAATAACAATGAGACAGTTTCAAAACACATTAGTATGACAGCCACAATAATTAACATAATGCATATTGTTATCTTCATAGTAGTTGTTCAGAGTATAAGATGCAGACATGATAATTTTTCTAAACACTATTAGTACAAATATTTCTTCTCATTGAACTAAGAGAAAGTAGTTGTATGTATAGTCCAGTATTCCATAATAGTAGTGGGTTATCAGCAGAACTGGCATTGTCAGAAGTTGTTGATCTGAGCCTTTTATAACTCAGCGTACTAATCTGGCTTTACTTTTTATGCATCATGGTTAAACTTTTCTGCTGAATAATTAAGGCCAAGTTAACTGGTCAGTTAATGGACAAGGTCAGTCAAATTCCCTTAGGATTTATCTTGAAACCATGTACAGTGTTTTGTAGAACTTTTGTCAGTGTCAGCCATCTGGATGAGTCACAGCCATTGCTTGACCAGTTTACTTTCTTCTTTTTTAAACCACATTCTTTGTAAAACTTCTGTGATTGCATGGCCTCTTTTACCTTTTATACAAATACTTTCCTATTCTTGGAAAGGGATATATGAATATATTTCAGGGGGAGCTGTTTTGATTCCTTATTTATTTATTTATTTAGTAGTACTGGGGATTGAACTCAGGACCCTGAGCTTACCAATCAAGTGCTTATTCTACTGAGCTATCTTCTGAGAGGGAACTGTTTTGAAATGGAGTCTTACTTTGGGAAAGAAAAAGATAAACCAGTTAAGCTATTTTTCTTAACTGATTATTCCAAAAGTATTTAGTAAGGACTTTTTCACTATTGATAACATTGTCAGATTAGGGGAGTTTATAATTTCACTGAAGCATAAACAAAACAGATATATAAGAATTTATGTAAGTCTTCTTGGGAGCTTGTAATTTCTCTGAAGCATAAAACAAATAGAGATATATAAGAATTTATGTACATCCTAACAAAAGAGGTATAGCGCTAAATAATGGAAATAAGAAACTGCTATAGAGACCAAGGTAAAGAAAAAGAAAAAAAAAGAAAAAGAACATATGGAAAGGACTTTAACTGGACTTACAATGTGAGAAATAAATAGGTGAACAATTAATTTACTTGTTTATTTTTTATTTTTTATTTTTATTTATTTATTTATTTTTTCTTGTTTCACAACCTTTGTGTATTCACTCATTTTTTTTTTTATGGCTGACTCAACCTACCCCGAGGGCAGGGCTGGTGCAGCATGTGGTGCCGGGGATTGAACCGCGGTCCCTGAAGCCGCCCAAGCTTCCCCAAGCAGGCGCTTTAGACCACTGAGCCATCCCGGGGCCCTAATTTACTTGTTTATGTATCAGATTTTGACCATAGGTAAGGCACTGTGCTAACTCCTAGGCTGGAAGTGGGGGAAATATTAAGTAGATTTGTATTTGTAAGTGATTTTGTTCTTTTAAATCAGCTTGTGTTATGGGAAGCTAAAGAAAACACAAAAGCTAAGTGGGAGATGGTGCATGAACAGAGCATTATTAGGAGTTCAGGGTAATGATCACAAGATCATAGATCTTCCAAGACAGATATCTTTATCATCTTTGAAACAGGATTGTGCTAAGTAGTTTAGGCTGGCCTTCAACTACAGTCCTCTTGCCTCAGCCTCCTGCATGCTGAGATTATAGGCATGTGCCATCATGCTTAGCTGATTATCCTTTTTAATTAAAATTAACTAAAAGCTAAATTTTGGGGGCTATACTAGTAATATCTGGATTAAAAAATATGAAACATGAAGTTAGTTTTTGTGATACTAGGAATTGAATGCAAGGGCACTCTAACATTCAGCTGTATCTTTTATTTTTTACTTTGAGACAGGGTCTTTTTTTTTTGAGGCAGCATCTTACTAAGTTGTCCAGACAGAACTTGAGCTTTTGGTCCTCCTGCCTCAATATCCCAGAGCGCTGGGATTCCAGGTGTATGCACCTGGCTTGAAGTTGCTTTTTTTTTTTTTTTTGCTTTTTCTTTTTTGGTGAGACTGGGGTTGGAACTCATGACCTTGCACTTGCCAGGCAGGTACTTGTGCCCTGGACTTATCTCCCTAGGCCCCTCGAAGTTAAATTTTTATTCTGTAATTTTAAATCTAATAAAATATACATTACCTCTATTAATGAAATACAGGAAACCTAGTGTCTCAGCTACTCTTCTCTTGTTGCTGGGACAAAATATCCAACATCTAAAATTAAGGAAGGAAAAGTTTATTTAGCCCACAGTGGAGATTTCATTTCATACTTAGGTGGTTCCAAGGCAGAGGGGCACATGGCACAGAACAGTGGTTCATGGTGGTGGCAAAGAACAATAGGAGGGCAGTTAGATAGTCTTTTTCCCCTCCTCACATTATAATGCAGATTATCTCCCCCAGGGCTGGTGCAGCACCCACATCCACAATAATCACAAACTCTAGAAGCTGCACCATGGCTGCGTGAGGCTTTGGGGGGACACCTACACACAAACCACAACACTTAGGTTTTCAGTCAGAGGTTTAACTTTAATAAAAGGAGACAGAATCCTAACACTTTCAGCCGGTTGTCAGCTTAACCCGTTGGTACTCTGATATCTTTAGCTGTAGAATGGTAATACTACCTTACTTTTACTGGGTTACTCTTATGTAATGAGATTTGATCATATAAAGCAACATTGTAATTATTTTTCAGATAACTGAACTGTGTTAGCATATCCAAGTTATGTTTCAAAAAATCTTTTTTTACTCTAAAATTTGTGCTTATTTTTAGATTGAGAACTGTAACTATGCTGTAGAGCTTGGGAAGAATAAGGCCAAGTTCTCCTTGGTTGGCATTGCTGGGCAGGACCTAAATGAAGGGAATTCAACACTTACTTTGGCACTGGTATGGCAACTGATGAGAAGGTAAAGGCTGATGTCTTTATAGTAACACTGTGAAGTTATTTTCTCTCAGCAAGCCATTAGACCCAAACTTGTAGTTATTCTTGAAGAATAATGAACACAGGAAATATTGAATATAAAATATATAACATCTGTAAATAAATATATATCTCTGGTTACATACAGTATATTTTTGTAAATTATACCTTCAAGTTTCTAGAAACAATCTATTTTTACTAATACCTATTAAAAATGGCTTTGTGACAGCCCGGCGGAATGGCTCAGTGGTCTAAAGTGCCTGCTTAGGAAAGCTTGGGCGGCTGCAGGGACCGCGGTTCGATCCCGGCACCACATGCTGCACCAGCCCTGCCCTCAGGGCAGGCTGAGCCGGCCATAAAAATAAATAAACAAAAGTTCAAAAAAAAAAAAAAATGGCTTTGTGAGCTAGGTATAGTGGTACACTCCTATAATCCCAGCATTCATGAGGCTGAGGCAGGAGGATCACAGGTTTGAGACCAGCCTGGACTACACAGTGAGCTCAAGGCCAGCTTGAACTAGATAATGAGACCCTGTCTCAAAACCAAAATATGTATATATTTTTAAATGGTTCTGTAGTCGGGTGTGGTGATGTTACTGGAAGCAAGAGACTTAAACGCTTAAGGTTAGCCTAAAGCTGATTCAGGAAAGAGGAATTCAAGCTTAAGGCCAGCCTGAGCAATTCAGTGAAATCCTATCACAAGGAAAAAATAAAAAGTGCTGAGAATATAGCTCAGTGGTAGAGCACTTGGAGCTCCTAGACTTGGTTTCAAGCACCAGTACAAGGGGGAGGAAAGGTCTTGGAAAGAGTTGGTCTGAGTTTTACAGTAACAAATGATAATTTTTGTTTTTGATTAATAATTTAGGAAACTTTGGAATGTAACTGAGAGCAAATGCCAGTCTAAAATTCAAAATATTTATTAGAGCTGAACTAAATGTTTATTTAAATGTTGATATAAATTATATGAAAGCAAATATCGCTACAGTTATTCTCAAATACATATCTTTTTCTGTTGCAGGTATACACTGAATGTGTTATCAGATCTTGGAGAGGGTGAAAAAGTAAATGATGAAATTATTATTAAATGGGTCAATCAGACTCTCAAAAATGCAAACAAAAGTACTTCTATATCTAGCTTCAAGGTAATCAAAAGTACTAATTGTTTTTAAGTTTAAGTAACTAGTATTGGGAATTACATTGGTTAGGTTCAGAATTACATCAATGTTATATCTCAAACACAAAGTTTATATGAATTTAGGCATATTAATTATTTGGCATGTGTAAAATACAAATATTCAGTCTGAAGTCTTATATTTTTGATTGGTTGTCCTACTGAGTATAAATGCAGGTAAATATGGTAATGCAATCTTAATGAAATAGAATGAAGCCCAAAACATCAAATTGTCAAATGAAAAAGAAAGATAAAAGCTATTATTTATATAGGATGTATAATGTTTTGTGCTCCCTAGCAGCAGTCTCAGAATTGTATTGACATCATTTCCAAGGCATAGCAGAGCCAGCCAAACCGATTCAAGTGGGAATTGAGAAAACTGGTAGGAAAAAAATATCTTGTCATTTGGCTTTGTAATGCACTTAACACTCACTTCCGAGCATTTGTGGATGACTCATAAAGCATTCAAAATGTAATCTGTATATACATAACCACTAATTTTCATGCATTTTCATTGTGGTTTGCTTTTGCATGCAAGGTGGCATTAGTTACAAATCAGCATGTCTGCTTGTACACATTCATTCAGTGAGCCTGTGTTTGTGATTTTATTGTATGTAAAAAAAAAAAAAAAAAAAAACGCTAGCAATTTGTATGTTCTTAGTGCAGTATAAAAGTGGAGGGCCTAGGACATAGCTCAGTGGAATAATTGCTTGCCTGGAAAGCATAAGGTCCTGAGTTAGATCACTGGTACCATCCAAAAAAAAAAAAAAAATGTGGAGATGAAACATGAAGCCATGCTAGGAAGAATTTACCCATCTATATTCCCTTATTTACATTTGCTGAATGTGCTTAATAACACTGTAGAGTGGAAGAAATGTCAGAAATTAATAAATCTTCTCATCTTTAAAACTCAGGCCCCAAATGGTTTTAATAGGACAGCTAGATATTGGCAGATGTTGCCAAAGTACTAGTTCTAGTGTTTTTCCCCCCTTTTCTATCTTGAAAGGAACTAACAGAACTGAATTTTTGTTGCTGCCTATTTAGAAAATTACTGAGTCTATGATTTGTCTTATTTGTTTCAGATAGGAAACAATTAAAGTAAAACTGGAATGGGGGTATATTCTAAAATTCTTCAGTTGTCAGTTACTTTTTAAAATTATTGTATGAGGGCTGGTGAGATGGTTCAGTGGTCTAAAGTGCCTGTTTAGGCAAGCTTAGGCAACCACAGGGACTGCAGTTCGATCCCCAGCACCACATGCTGCACCAGCCCCACCCCCAGGGTAGGTTCAACCTGCCATAATTAAAGAAAAAGAAAAAATTATTGTATGAAAATTATATGCACTTACATATTAATTTATTTAAAATAAAAGTATAGTGAAATACAACAAAAAACATTTAGGAACCAGTGACTATTTTCTGAGCTTTTACTATTATGTAACTTTCTTTTTTTTTTTTTTTTAATTTTATTTATTTTTCTTGTTTCAGAACCTTTGTTTGTTTATTTACTCATTTTTATGGCCGGCTCAGCTCGCCCCGAGGGCAGGGCTGGCTCATCATGCGGTGCCAGGGATCGAACCGTGGTCCCTGAAGCCGCCCAAGCTTTCCCAAGCAGGCGCTTTAGACCACTGAGCCATCCCGCCGGCCCCTATTATGTAACTTTTTTTTGTTTTTTTGTTTTTTTGTGGGACCAGGGTTCGAACTCACGACCTTGCACTTGCCCAGCAGGCACTTGTGCCTCGGAGCTATCTCCCCAGCCCCTATTATGTAACTTTCTTAGGTAAATAAAATGAAAGTATAATAAATTAAATTGGCCCTTACTATTCCTCATTTATTTGAAAGACAAAACTAGTATAGCTGCAAAGTAACAATATTACCTGGAATTTAAGATTCAAGTAATGTAACTTAATATCATGGGTGAAGTCTAACTGATAATTTCCCTTTAACTAGTCAGTAGAGTGGTTGGAAAAATCTGATTTGAACATCAAATGGAGGAGGGATTTGAATTGATCAGGAAAACAATAATAAGGTAGAAAAGGTCATTGCTGAGCAAAGGTAAGTCTTAGAACTTTAGGACAAATAGTGTGGCTACAGAAGATGGTTTTTAACAGCTGCTGTGCAAAATATAGACTGGATCAAGATTATAGAATGATTCAGTCTGAATAAAGAATGTTGAGCAAAAGGAGTAATGTGAAGATGTTGTTTTAGGAATACTAATTTATATATGATGGGCAGGATAGGTTGGAGGCAAGATGGTGTAAATGCAAGAAGAGTGCATAAGAATCCAAAGCAGTACTACAGATATAACATGATAAGGGTCTGAATGGGGTCAAAGGTTGGCACTCAGAAAGTTCAGAATGGATATCTGTGAGCTTTTGTACATGAACAGCTTTGGCTTCTTGATTTACAGGAGCCAGGGAACAAGAGAAGAGACGTAATTCTTGGTTTGGCTTGATCAGTTTGGAAAAACAGATGTAACACTAACAGAAGTGGAGATTTTATGTTCAGGTGCTTCCTGGAAAAGGGGCTGAATTCAGTCTTAAACATATTGAGTGCTTGCTTTGGCAGCACATATACTAAAATTGGAATGATACAGAGAAGATTAGCATGGCTCCTGTGCAATGTTGGTGCACAAATTCATGAAACATTCCATATATTTTTTTAAAAATCATTGAGATTAAGGTAATATTTAGGAAAGGGCAGTTAAATGAAATGCAACATTAGAAATGGAAATACGGACTTGTAGATCAGCTGAATAAAAGAGGATGTGGAAATGGGCACAGACTGTAAGGGGAGTACTTACAGAGAACAGCAGGCTTTAGAGCACCATTTTACTTGAAACACAGGAAGCAGAATCACCCAGAAAGTGCTATTTAATGCTCATTCTTGATTTTAAAAAATCTTTTAAAGATAGTTAATTCCATAAAGAAATGTGACAATAAATGATTAAAGCAATTGCAGGGTTGGGGGTAGGATTTTTCCCAGCCATAGAAGGCATTGTCTGAAGGTTCTAGTACATGGTGCTAGTTAGAACACATTAGACATAACCAAGGGAGTGCTATAACTAGATGTTTCAGAAAAGAAGAATGTACCCTTTTTAGTTGCAAAGTAATTGTCCCTCACCAAGAAGATAGGCAGGTAGAGTATCAGCAAATAATAATGATCAGAATTATCTTTTTCAGTCCTATGGAGCTGGGGAGATAGGTTCAAGGCACAAGTGCCTGCCTGGCAAGTGCAAGGTCTTGAGTTTGAACCCCAGTCCTGCCAAAAAAAAAAAAAAGAATTATCTTTTTCAGTCCTATATTTTATGGAGCTAAGCACTTTACATATACTTTCTATTCTCTTAGAGAGGTAAACATTAGAAGTAAAATAACTTTCCTGTTGACATATAACTTTTAAGCAGAACAGCTGGCTTTCAAGTCCAGCTCTGTCTACCTACAGATTGGAAGCCAGGCTTTGGAGTTGTATAGCCATGGTTTGACTCTTGACACAGCTATGTGACCTACTGTTCATTCAATCCAGAAATATTCAAAGCTTTCCCCATGATAGCTGTCTTGCTAGTAATGGTGGCTATAGTGTAGCCTCAAGGAGCTCACTGTTCAGGGAAGGAAACAAATAATAAAAAGAATCATAAGGTATCAGCAATATCATATATAAGACTAGCTAAGGGGGATATAGGGACACATTACAAAAACTATAGCAATTTACACTAGTAGTTGGCTACATCTGTTGATGAACAAAACTTACATCTGGTTCAGCATTTAATACCTGTGTGATGCTGGGAAATTATTTTCTCTATGCTTTAATTTTATCATAGCTAAAATGGATCAGTCATATCTTAATAGGACTGTCAGACTAAACAAGTTTTAATAAATGTTAAGCATTTTAAGAAGGGCTCAATAAAAGGGCTCACTGTTCTTTTGGCATTGCCAATAGATTCTAACCTTTATATATGGAGGTGTTCCTATTAAACCTTTTAGGGAACTCCGGTTCCCTAATCCAACTGTTTTTCCATTTTTGTTTTTTAAAAAAATGACAGGAAGAACAGTGGAGTGGAATGCTCTAACAGAAGTATTTATCAAATTAAGAGAAAAGTACAATCCATTATCTTGAAAATCAAGCTAAGCTGTAGGCTTAATTGCTTTAGATATCTAGAAATTGGTTTTTGCTTACATAACTTATGATTAATATAGTTAAAGTAAAAGGAAAATGATGGGAATATATTTATAGGTCAAACTAAGGGTAAAATATCTCACTGGTAATGCCAAACTAGAGGAGTTTGAAGATGAGCCTATTTTATTGGAAACAAGAAGATAAGGGATCTGATACAAGTTTTAGAGGGCTAAATTTTTTAAATTCAAGTAGTAAAATATTTCTTAAGGAGAATCCTAAAGATATAGGTAGAAAAGATTGTTTCTTAAATCTAAGTTAAAAAAAATTAAATCCCATAAATATGCAGATAATTAGAATCTAGCACAATGAAATCATCTGTTTTTGAGTCATTGTGCTAGAAATATATGAAAGGTAAGTCTAAAGAAATTTTAAATTATTTTAGGATGGCATTAAGTTCAATTTTAGAAAGTGTAAAGTCATTTAGAAAGTTTATTAAAAATGTACATTCCCTAAGCTGGGCGTGGTGGCACATGCCTGTAATCCCAGCACTTGGGAGGCTGACGCAGGAGGATCGGTGCGAGTTTGAGACCAGCTTGGGCTACAAGTGTGCTCAAGGCCAGCCTGAACTGCATAGTGAGACCCTGTCTCAAAAAGACAAAAAAAAAAAAAAAAAAAAAAAAAGTACATTCCCAGCCTCTTCCATAGACAGCCTGACTTTCTAATTCAAGAGAGGGGCTAAATTTGTCCTTTTTGGGTTGAAGCTGCTGCTGTGGATATAATGCACAAGCTGGGCAAATGCTGTGGCACTGAGCCACACACCAGCCTGAAACTTGCTCTTGTAATAAATACCCTGAAGTGATTTTCATGTAAGGAAATGGTCTTCAGACTATATCATGATAAACAGGCATGAGGAGTTTTCAGAAACAGAGAACCAAAATTCAGGTCCAGATTATGACCATCAGGGTAGGTTTAGAGCCCTATTTTTATCTTCTATCTCTATGCCCCCAAAATTTAAATAAATATGAACATTCCTGTTAAGAATGTAAAACTTTCTAAAATTTAAGTGGCTTGGGGCCAGGGAGATAGCTCTGTGGCACAAGTGCCTGCCTGGCAAGTGCAAGGTCATGGGTTTGAACCCTGGTCCCGCAAAAAAAAATAAAATAAATAAATAAAATAAAATAAAATTTAAGTGGCTCGCAACTCATAACCTATTCATCCTCATGCAGCTACAGATTATTTTGCCAAACATTTGTTAGAATCCACATTTGGCTATACTAGATACTTTAATCTGTATTATCTTAATATTCCCAAGGATCCTGTCATATTATTATTTCTGAGATTAGGAAAGAGTGCTTTGCCTTCAAGAAACAAAAACCCTATGTAAAGTGGTTTAGACCAAAAAGAAGGGTACTAGCTACCATAAGAGAAATCCAGAGGTGGGGTAGACTTCAGGACCAGTAGAACCAATAACTGAAGAATGTCATTGAGACTCCAAGTTTTTTCCCCACCTCTACTTTGCAAACACCTAACATGCCAACCTTACTCGAAAGCTTGTTCTTTTGTGGGCTATATGATAGTTGCTGACAGAGAGGTTCCTTCCCCTCACTTGCATGTGGGCAGAGCGATTACTTGCTTCCCAGAGGTAATTAAATTAACCTCAAACTAAAATCAGTGCGATAATAGCATAGTATTACTTTTTAAGCAAAGACTAGTGTTTTCAATTTTTTTCATTATTGTCCCCTTAAGGAGACACTTTTTTTTCCAAATTGCTGCTTCCTGATGAAATTTTTCTTTCTTTTTTTTTTTTTTTGGTGTGGTACCAGGGATTGAACTAAGGACCCTGTGCTTGCCAGGCAAGCGCTTATTCCACTGAGCTACCTCCTCAGCCCCTGATGAAATTTTAATGCAGAGATATACATATTATAGCCACTTGTGCACTATGTGTTTTGTACATAAAAAGAATAAATTTGTCACCTTGCCTTGTGACTGCATAGCCTAGACTCAGCTTCACTCTGGAGTTTTGGATGGGGTCAGTGTTCCTTGGAGTACACAGAACTCCAGCAAATACATGGTTTCTATTAGAAGGGAGATTGCACTAAGGAGTGAGTGAATACTGGTAGCCAAGCAATAGTGACCTTATTCAATCCAAGAAAGACAGACTGATTTGTTATTGGTAAGTGGTAAAGTTCATTTAGGTCACAACAATGCATTATCCACTAGAACTTGGTTGTCTATTTTTTCACCTTGGAGGTAGCTTTACAATGGAGCATTAGAATCAGTGTTGTGGGCTGAAATGTTTGTTCTATACTTATTGGTTATGTTGAAATTGCTGGAGCAGTTCTAAACTTCATGTTCCTCATTTTTAAAGAGGGATTATAGTTCTCTTGGTAGAACATTAGGATTTAAAAGTATTACACTGAGACACACAAAGCAATGAGAACCATGTCTTTGTAACTGTTAGTTCCTGCCCCCCTTTTCTCCTGAAAAATATTAAGTGAAGGCTTAGGAATTCATGGTCCAAGAAACATTACTATGATTTGTAAAATAATTTATTTCCTATTCCTTTTCAGAAGTTGTTTATTTTTTACAGAATGGATACTATAGTTAGTATACTTAGGTCTGTCATGTCAACAAACCTTATTCAGGTATGGTGACAATTCACTACACTATTATTTGTATAGACTAAAGGAAAAGTATACTTTAAGTGGTTTGTTGTATGTGTTGGTTGCAGAAAAGCTTAAAATTTGGTCTACACAAAATTGACAGATTACCTTCTGTTAAACAGCTGTAACCAGAAGAAGCTGATATATATGAAAAGTGAAGCAAAATGTTTATGAATGTTAATTTTTTATTTCTAGGATAAATCTATCAGCACAAGTTTACCTGTCCTAGATTTAATAGATGCCATTGTACCAAATGCAGTTCGTCAAGAAATGATTAAGAGAGAAAACCTTTCAGATGAAGACAAACTGAACAATGCTAAGTAAGGCCCTGTAATTTATGTTATAACATAGTGGCTTTTATTTTTAATTTTTATTTTATTTTTTTTCTTGTTTCAGAACTTTTGTTTGTTTGTTTATTTATTTTTATGGCCGGCTCAGCCTGCCCTGAGGGCAGGGTTGGCACAGCATGTGGTGCCAGGGATTGAACCATGGTCCCTGCATCCGCCTGCAGGCGCTTTAGATCACTGAGCCATCCTGCCAGGCCTCCCATAGTGGCTTTTAAATTCTTTCAGACCCTTAAAGGATAAGTTTCTAATTACAGCTTATAGGAGGAATGTGATTTAAAAAATCAAACCCTACTGGGCTTGATGGTGCACACCTGTAATGCCAGCACTTCGGAGGCTGAGATAATAGGATCCTTGGGAGTTTGAGACCAGCCAAGGCTACATAGTGAACTCAAGGCTAGCCTGGGATACACAGTGAGACTTTCCTCAAAACAAAATAAAAACTCATAACCTTAATCTTTTTATACAGTTAATTTTAAAAATATTTATTCTTTTGTAAAAGTGTATTAAGTAAAAACATTGTAGATGACAAATACCAAGATATTTTTCTTGTCTTTTTAAGATATGCCATTTCAGTTGCTCGGAAGATTGGTGCTCGGATATATGCATTACCTGACGATCTCGTAGAAGTAAAACCAAAGATGGTTATGACAGTGTTTGCATGCTTAATGGGCAAAGGACTGAACAGAATAAAATAATGAGAATAATCTGCCACATGAAACACACTGAATGTCTCACAGTTTACAGAATTCTGAAATGTAGCGGGTATAAAAATCAGAATATTTGTATGCTCAAAATCGTTATATATTCCATAATGAATTTAATATCTTGTTCATATTAGAATTTGTCAACTTTTGGGGGCAACATAATTAAGTTTATCAATCAATGCTGATAATAGAATATGGTCATTATCAAGATGCTATTTCACAATTATTTTTGTTCTCTAAAGTCTTATTTAAAAAGACTACTTCATTCTTGTTCTGAAATGATCACAAAAACATTGCAGGTTTTGCTATAAAACATGTTTTGATTATTTTTTGGTGTGTTATTTAACTTTTATCAGAATTGTTTTCAAAGTCTTAATCCAGTCTAATCTTTTATTGTGTTCCTCAAATTGTGTAGCATGGTATAAAACTTTCTGTAAATTTCTCCTTTATCTAAAATTTTAAAGTGACAAGTATTGTTCATTAACATTAAACTCTTTTATATGTGAGAACTAATTCTTGAATGGACAGCAAAGCAAAGTTACTGTCTTATATAAGTAGCAAGTTTTTACTTAAAACAATTTCAGTTGCTTTGGTACTTTACATATTCTACCTTGATAATACAGCTTTACATATATATATATATATATATATATATATATATATATATATATATATATGTATAATCAGAGAGGTGGGTGTGTGTGCACTGTACATGAATTACCCAGGTTTTCTTGAATGTTTAATTGGTCAGTTAGCCAAACTACGTATTTATTTTGGTCTCGCAATGTGTGGTAATACTTCAGTTTGTGGATATCTAATAATGAAGATTTCATAAGTATTTATTATGAATGTGAATATAGTTATTTAATTGACTTCTTCCAAATACTTGCAACCAAACATTGGCTAGAACATCCCAAGTCATGGTGACATTTTCCTGTTAGCTTTCTATGACACTTGCTAATGTAGGTCTATAATGAAACTGTATATACCTTATGCAATATGCCCACTGAACATCTTTAGTAGAAAGTAACATAGCTAGTATTCAACATAAAATAATTTCACATTTTCCTTTTATAGTCTCCTGTGAACTGGTAATGTTTGTTTAATGCTGTGTTATTGCAAATTACTGAAGTATGTGATCTATTTTTTTCTGAATTTTTAGCAGACCAATTTTGCTGTTCATGGTTGAATCTAGAAAGCACTTCATCTTTCATTGTTAATGCCAGTGAGCAATACTTCTGTGCAATAAAAATGCTGTCACTTGATCTCAGTGTGAATAGTTTAAATTCTCCTTATACTATTGATGAAAATATACATTGTAAGAGAATACTCGATGTGTTTAGATAAGATTTTTTAAAGAGAAATGATCAACATGTGGAGTTTTGAAATACATTCTTTACAAAAGAGCTTTCTTTCCTTTTTATATTTTGATGATTGTTTCCTTGTATGATGATTAAGGTTTGTTCTTTTATGAAATTATTTAAATCATACTTCCTTTTTTTGTTTTCCCTACCATTATATTTACTCAGCTGATTTATATGAAATTTGACATTTGAGGTCACAAAACATATTTAATAAAAAATGCTCTGTATGTAGAAATGTGTCAGTATTTCATTTAAAGAAAAATAGTTTTGAAAATTAATCTGGTCTAAGCATAGTTTTCAGAAATGAAAAGAATTCCTAAGTTAACTGCTAAAATAAAACAAAAACTTGTATTACGTCATTTACTTGGTAGTGAGAACAGTTCTTTTCATCCTTATATATGAAGAATTTTATTAAAGACCAACTGTGGTTACTACAAATTTATATTGTGTTGAAATACTCTGACTGAGGGGCTGGTGAGATAGCTTTGTGGCACAAGTGCCTGCCTGGAAAGTGCAAGGTTATGAGTTTGAATCCTGGTCCCACCAAAAAAAAAGAAAAAAGAAATATTCTTAACTGAATCAACCAATTCACTAACTTAATTTATTGTCTACTATGATCCACTGACTACGTTAGTATATAGTGATAATGCAGTAGGAAAACTAAAGCAGAAAAATGTGATAGAGACTGACTTGGCAGTAGCGGTTCAGATTCATTTGGGTGGTTATGGAAAGTCACTCTCTAAAGCTATTTTATGTGGCCTATCAATGTTTAGCAGACAGAAATGGCTGCAAAGAATGCCAGAAGAGGCTTGAAGGCATGATATAAAACAAACAGGTAAATATGGCCTGAAGGAAAGGAGAGTCTGAAGATGTTGGGAGGGTGTATCTTACTTGTATGACGAGGCCTCAATCTGTATTTTATTGCCTCTCTCACTGCAGTTGTGACTGCTCTTCTCTTTTTATACCTGTGATTTGGGTGAGTTTCTTTTGACTGACATGCTGCCGTTGAGTGTTACATACTGTGGTTCGTAATACTACCACTGAGCTTCCTATCATTGGTCCTCTTGTCACATATGCACACTGACATGGCCTGTTAATCTCTGCTAGATAAAGAGTGCACTATAGAGGCAAGAGAATATTCAGCGTATGAGGATCTCAAAACTTTTGAAGAATAGAGTGCAGTTATAACACTGACTTACCTTAAAGCAAATACAACTCAAAAATACTTTGGAATGCCTCCTAGGATTATCTTCTAGTAGATACTTTATCTACCTAACGTGGGTTGGAATTGCCTCAACTATTAGAAATTAATCCATCTTCCATGAGAATCCTCTGGATAAAGAATCATCTAAACCCAGATAGTTGATAAAGGTGATAGCTTAAAAAGTGAAACAATGTCTGGCTGTCTTTATATAATGTCTGTCTGTCTCCCTAGGAATAGTGTAATATATAGATCTATCTTTCTGTCTTTCATCTTATATCTCTCTAAGCCATCTATCTCTGACAATGGACAGGATTAGTTGTTCTGCTGCTGACTATAGATGTTTTGTTCAACTACAAAGTGTATAAGCATATAATTATATAAAATATGTTCCTGTATATTCCCTGGCTATAAATTTACAATCATCAATTTTGACATTTCATCAAATATACAAACTTGGAACTATAGTAAACATCACAAACCAGGGGAACATTTGTCTAGAGATGAGAGAAAAACAGATTCATGGGTAGGGTCTTTAGCTCAGTGGTAGAATGTTTGCCTAACAAGCTGGAAGCCCTGGGTTCAATCCTCAGCACCAAAACCAAAGAATAAACCTCACCTGGAAAATAGAGATTCAATAAATCAACTATTTTCAAGGAAACAAAATATTTGGAAATGTAGGCAATCTTCTCAACTGCTAAGGCCTTTTTAAAAAGTTTTAAGGACTTTGAATAATGAAAAATTATATCTGGGTGTTAAACTGTTGATAGGGATAGGAACTGAAAAAAAAAAAATCAGCCTGAGTGGGATTATTCTGAGGTAAATTATATGTTGCCTAAAAAACTAAAATCTTTTTCTCCTTTTTTCTTTTCCTTTTCGCTTTTTTTTTTTTTTGTTGTTGTTGTTGTTTTTGTTTTGTTTTGAGACAGAGCCTTGCAATGTAATTCAGCCTGGCCTAGACTCATCATGTAGCCCAGGCTGGCCTTGAATTCACTGAGATCCTCCTGCCTCAGCCTCCTAAATGCTGGGATTTGGGCATATGCCACCAACCCAGGCAAATCTTTAAAAGTTTTAAGGGCACAATTCAGCTATTTTCTATAGGAGATTTGTGGTAAGCAAAGATTATTCAGGAAATGTAATTCCATTTTCCCTCAATCAAAAGATGAAAGACAAAGTCTGCTTTAAATAAAAGTTTGATTGAATATGTATTATTCAAAGAATAATGTGCTTCGCTCAGCTGTTGCCTAATCCCAAACCAACTTTTAAAGTCAGATGTAACAAATAAGGAGGGAAGGTGAAGAGTAGGTCCTTTAAATGTGCGTATCTATTGGTTACACCTTTGGCACCTGTGAATTATATGCACATGAATGTGACATCAGGAAAATTACATGACTTCAGGAATATCAGGTCAATTTCAGACGGCAAACGAATGCTAACAAAAAAATAGCTTTGGAAATGAGGGTTACAGCCCCTTGTACTTACAGACAAACCCACAAATCTGGCGTCGTTGCAGGCCTCTGCTGTGGACACAGTGCACCAAAATGAAGTACAATTCCACCAGGAGTTTCCACGAAACATTAAATCATCAGAAGCTCAATTAGCATACCGCTGTATATTTGTTAAATGTGCAGCAACAGACGGCGGTGAAATAACTTCAAACCAGCAACCTGGGTGTGGACACCGGCACGGTGGTCTCAGCGTCCCCAGTCGCTAGAATCCTCGCCGCTGCGAGGTGGGGGCGTGGCGTCCCTTGGGCCCGCCCCAGGAAGCCCCGCCCACCGGGCAACAGGCCCCGCCCCATGTCGACGATACGGCGGGGAGGGCGATGACGTGAGGCGAGAACCGCGAACATCTATGGGCGCAGCTGGGACGGCAGTCCTCACAGCCCCGGAGTTCGAGCTCAGAAGCATCTCTCCGAGCTCCTCTCCTATCGACCTTGCCCTCCTCCCCGGCCGGGCCGCCTCCTGAGCGGCCTTTACGGCTCCTGGCACGGCCCCGCGCTCGGCTGCCGCCCTGGCTCGCTCCACTCTGTCGTCCCCGGATGGGCGCGGACCAGCCTGGCCCGGGCGCCGGCGGCTGGGGAGGGGGCGCTGGCCCCGGGGCCGCGCATGCGCTGCTCCCAACCTGGGGCTCTCAGTGGAGGGCGAGTACTGGCTGGGAGGGGAGACGACCCCCTTCGGGGCCAACGGGCCGCACGCGGAGGCGGCGGTGGGAACGAGTCACCCCTTTTCCAGTCCTGGGGCGGGGTTGGGGTCCGGGTCTGGGCCCATGGGGGCTCCGCCCCCGTCTCCTGGCCTGCCCCCTTCGTGGGCCGCGATGATGGCGGCCCTGTACCCGAGCACTGACCTCCCGGGCATCTCCTCCTCCTCTCTGCCTTCCTCCCCATCTTTCTCTTCGTCGCCAAACGAAGTGATGGCGCTGAAGGATGTGCGGGAGGTGAAGGAGGAGAACACCCTGAATGAGAAGCTTTTCTTGCTGGCGTGCGACAAGGGTGAGAATTAGGCCCCTTTCTCCGCCTCTCCACGCCCCCTGCGCGTGCCCCCGGGTCGTCTCCCTGCGCGCTTCCTCGGGCGTCCTCCCGCCGCGCAGCTGTCCTGCAGCGCCGCCCCCGCCTCGCGCGTGGAGCTGGAGCGCGCGCCGCCCCTGGGGGCCGCTCTGGCCTTGGATTCCCTTCCGGGGGTCAGGTGTGGGGGTGCAGAGGTGGGAGCCCAGACCCCAAAGTTTAGCCTCACCCCAGATACTGACCGAATGAATGATCTGGTCACTTCCTACCCTCACTTCTTTCTCTTTGGGAACTGAACGGTTGTTTTCGGATCTTGTCCGAAAATTCCCTAACCTTTCCTAAAATTCCCTTTTTTAAAAAATTCCTTCTCTTTATGTTCTCTCTGACTTGACCTGTTTTGTTTGGGTGGTGGTTGGTGTTTTAAAAAAAATCTTTCGTTATTGGGCGTTAGTTGCCCCGTGCCTTGATCTGTGATGGTTAAATGGAGGTAGGTATTTGCGTATACATATCCTAGTAGAGAAATAGGAAATTGGAACAGAACTGGAAAATTACTTCCCAAAAGTTACTCCAATCTTAGCATCTTTGTTCGTTGTTTTTATTAGGAACTGCTCCAGAACCCTCTTTAAGGGATAAAGATAGTGAAAGAGGGAAAAAATGGGTGTGGTAGATTTAATGTTTCCCTTTTTAATCTAGAAATTTTGTAAATCTGGAATTCAGCTTTATGGCGGTGTTAAAAGTTTTCGCCATGAAAACAGGCCTTCAAGTGGTGCTTCTAATAAAAGGAATAGGAGATTGCCCTCAGACTGCTTTTATTTCCTACAGGAAAAGAAAAAGTACTGACAATTTTCTGTTTCACAATTTATGCAGCTTGCTGTACAGTGGCTATGCTCACTTAAGAAAAGTCTGTTAAAATAATGTAAACATCCAAAATATACAGACTATTCTAGGGGCCACTGACACTACAAAAGATTTTTTATTTGCTTGTGTGTATGTGTTTTAAGTAAAGGACAGTAACTTTTCTTACCGCTTTAAAAAAAAATTATGTATTTGGTACAGGTTTTAGCTACACAGTGTGGACTCAGTAGTGATCCGCCTGTCTCAGCCTCTCCAGTGCTGAGTTTGCAGGTGTGCAGCGCCACACCTGGTCTCCATGCGCAGCTGAGGAAGAGCCTTGTGGGTGATGCCAGGGGTCTAACCCTGGTTGCCACGCTTGCTGAGCAGGCACTTAAACTGCTGAGTTATCTCTTGGGCCCCTCTTACTGCTTTTGAAATAGGATTATATTTGTACAACTTTATAAAAGTACATTAATATATAAACTATTCACCTATGCTTGATTGTTAAGCCACTTTTTATGTTCTTGTATAGTAGTAATAAATAATAGGAAAATATTTGTTAAAGCCTACCATAGAAACAACTTTGAATTGTTTAGGAAATGTAAAGAAACAAACACGATGGCTATGGATATGTAATATTATTTAGTATTGCTGGAATGCCTTGGGTTCTCTTCCCTCAAAATTTGAGTGGGGTAGGGATAAGATTGTCTTATATTAGATTAAGTGGTCACTTCTACCCTAGTTCATATGTTGTAGATATTGTAAAGCAGACAGAGAGGGAATTTGCTCTTCTTGTTAAACTTGAAGACAGAAATAACATAATGAAATGTGAGTGAAGTAGGGATGATATTTACATGGTATATATGTTAAGGATTATTGCATGACATACGTCAAATAAGAAGTTTAACTGATGACAGTTAAATTCATAGTAACATTTAGAACAGCTCTTGATATTATTATTGGTTTCCCACTAACATCAAAATCCTTGGACAGATTGGCCAGAAACTAAACATCATGCATTATCCTTGCATATGAAGCTTTTCAACATGAGAGATAAAATAGGTATTTTCTGTATTTCAGACGTATTGAAACAAGTTCTTTGGTTAAATTTGGAGAAGTGGTACATTTCTTACATATGCTTTTGGTACACACTGAAATTTGAGTTAGATGAGTATTTTTTTGGCTTATATGTTTGTATGCATTAATACTGTTAAACATTTTTTAGTGTTATCTGAATCAAATCTGAAATTGAAAATTTCCCTTAAGTAGTAGTAACGTCTCCCATTATATTGGAATCTTCATCAGACCAAAAAGCAAACATTTATTAAAATAGCTGCTGTAATAGTGTTCTTGCTTTTTATAGTTTCATTTAATGTATGTCAGTGAGCCAGATTTCTGTGTATATGTGTGTGTATGTCTATTTTATATCTATTTTATTATAGTTGAATGAAAGTCATTTATGTCAGAAAAGATAAGCTTGCTTTGTGTGATTGTTTTCTATGTCTTGAATTCTTTGTGTTAAGTTTATTCTGTAAAGGCAAAAGGCAAACATGGTATGTGAAGAGCACCACACAAATCAGCCTTAACACTGTTATTCTATATGTATAAAATGTTTATGATATGGAATCTAGGAGTTCCTAAAAGAAAAATTGTGGAGATGAGGTGGCTATTTTTATGTTAGTGAGTGGGTGACCCTTGGAAACTATACAGATGAAAGAATAAACAAACTAGAAATCTATTTTATAGTTTTTAATAGCTGGCTTTTATGTAAGGGAGCTCAATAGACCTAGGCAATTGTACATTGAAATAGTAGTCACTTAATAATGGCATTACTGGGCCAGCAAGATAGCTCAGTAGATTAAGTGCTTGCTTAGGCAAGTGCAGGGACCACTTGCTGCTAGTCTTTTGGGCTGAGCTGACTACTGAGATGGGGTGAGGTGGCACATGGCTGTAATCCCAGCACTGAGGAGGCTGAAAACAATAGGATCACTATGAGTCTGAGCTGCCTAGTGAGACCCTGTACCAAATACATTAATTAATGGTTATTGCCATTCTTTACTATTAGCTAGGATCTTCTCAAAGATAACACTTTTTATAAATTGCATGTAAGTTTGTATATGTGTATAAAATTTAGAAAAAAAGTTAATTGAGTTTCTGTTCTGGAGATACAAAGTTCACTTTGAACTCCCTAAATGAAATTTTCAACATGCATTTACTCTTTAGACATGGACCCCTAATTCAGAGGTAAAGACTAACTGAAACAGGAGCTATCTATAAATAGTTAAATATTAAGTATCAATTCTGACCACACATACTATTTTCTCCTTCTTTGAGAGTCATTGTGGTAGTGAGCCCCTTTATCTGTGGAAATCTGTGGTATCTATTCCTTGCTGACAGAAGAATGGGTAAATAAGGCCAATGCTATAGCTCAGTGGTATAAGCACCTGCCTGGCAAGCACAAGATCCTGAGTTTGATCCCTGGTATTACATACAAAACAAAAAAGGAACAAGTAAATAATGCTTACTTATGTACTTTTAGTGCGATCCACTTTAATTTTCATTTAAAGTAGCCATTGAATAGTAGTAGTTTTTAATATATGTTCATGAACATAAACCCTTTAATTTGCTTTCTCAGTTACTCTTCTCTTGTTGCTGGGACAAATACTGGACAACCAGAATGAAGGAAGGAAATGTTTATTTAGCTTCCAGTTACTGGAGGTTTTAGTCCATTGTTGGCTGGCTATAAGGCAGAGTAACACATGACAGAGAGCATACAGTTCATGGTGGCAGAGCAGCAACAATAGCAACAGAAAGAGAGTCTGTCGCAGTCTCTCCTATATTACATTCTGGCTATCAACTCCAGGTTGAGTGTAGCACTCACACTCATAATCCCAGCAGTACTAAGAGCTATGATCCCAGTGGATCACCCATAATCCCAGTTGATCAGGAATTAATCTCAAACTCTAGAAGTCCCTGACCCATGACCACATGAGGCTTTGGGGGGACAACTAGACACAAACCATAACATTGCTGATGATCAGTTAGTTCTTGTGCAAGAAAAAAAGTATGAAAGGATTTTGTGCCTGCCTAGTCTTCATGGAGGATATTTTTTGGAAGTTTAATTTGTAATTGAATCAGCAGTTTCATCTTGACATTTCAGTATGGGGGCAGAGGAAGCAGCATATGGAAGGCAAATTTCACCATTCTACTTGTACTCAATGTATTTTGTTTTCTGTCACCTTGGTGATATGATTGCTGCATTATAAGAAATAATCTTTTGATGAGAGTTCCTTTTGTACCTTTGGGCTAAGGATAAGCTGGTGTTTTATTAACAATATATTTGATGGAAATTTTTTGTTTTATCTACTTAAGAAATTTTTGAAGATAAAGATTAAAGAGGCTAGGGGCAAATTGGAAGAAGAAATGCAATGTATTGGGTATTGCTGAGTTTTATATTGACATGTGGCACATAATGCAGAAAGGTAGGCACCATAAGGGAAGAATACTTTTCATAAAGGACAAAATGAAGAAGGTATGGTAGGCATCACTCTACAAACATTTCACAAGTTCTCATTAGGTGTACTGCTTAAGTCAGCGGTTTTCAACCTATGGGTCTCGACCCCAGTGGGGGTCGAATGACCAAAACACAGGGGTTACCTAAAGCCATCGGAAAATACGTATTTAAACTCATGCTATGCCATGGTCAAATGTTATTTATTGGAATTAGTAATAAATATTTCTCAACATATAATTAAATAGTTTTTGTGATTAATCACTATGTTTAAATTATGTT
Organism: Myocastor coypus; assembly: GCA_004027025.1. NCBI lineage: Eukaryota > Metazoa > Chordata > Mammalia > Rodentia > Myocastoridae > Myocastor > Myocastor coypus. The sequence goes on from PVJA010006174.1 coordinate 54,264, forward strand.
TGATTTATAGCAATGAGAATACATAATGCATATCAGGTATTTACATTCCAAATCATAACTGTAGCAAAATTACAGTTTTGAAGTAGCCACCAAAATTATTTTTTGGTTTGGGGTTACCGCAACATGAGGAACTGTATTGTGGGGTCACGGCATTAGAAAGGTTGAGAACCACTGGCTCAAGTACTTCAGTCGGGAAGCTTTTCAATTCAGCTAAGTTTTAGAATGCACTGAGAACTATTGCCATAAGAAGTAGTTTGTAGTTATTTTAACACAAAAGCAAAACAAAAAGAGTCTTTTTTTTTTTAAAAAAGAATTTTTAAATTTTATTTTATTGTTTTCTTGATTCAGAACTTTTGTTTGTTTATTTATTTTTATGGCCGGCTCAGCCTGCCTTGAGGGCAGGGCTGGCGCAGCTTGTGATGCCAGGGATAGAACCGCAGTCCCTGCAGCTGCCTAAGCTTTCCTAAGCAGGCACTTTAGACCACTGAGCCATCCTGCCAGGCCCCAAAAAGACTCTTTAAGTCACCAGAGCCTTAGTAGATCATTTCATTTATGTACGACACAATTTTTTTTTTTGAGACAGGGTCTCAGTGTACATTTGAGGCTGGCCTTTAACTCCCTATGTATCTCAGGTTGGCATAGAACTGAGTGATTTTCCTGCTTCTGGCTTATAGGTGTGCACCACCATGCCCTGCTTAACACAAATCATTAAACTGCCTCACAGTTCTATAATACAGGCATTTCTTTATAGCAGTTCCACAAACATGTTTTTCTTTTATTATGCTATTCTTTTATATGTTATCAGAAGGACTGCATCCCTATCTTTTAGATTTTTTCTGTAATGAAAATGTTTTCTTATGCTGTAAGAGGAACAGTAAGGGGCTGGGGAGACAGCTCAGTAGAATAATCGCTTCCCTGGCAAGCGCAAGGACCTGAGTTCAGTTCAATCCCCAGTTCAAGAGAAACAGTGAGAAAAGTATACATGTGTACAGTAGATTTGTCTGAGGGAAGAAGCAAATGTTCTGTTTAAATGGAATGCAATATATGATATTTGGAAGATGGGCTGTTCCTAGGACAGAGCAATCTTTTTCTGGTCAGTTAAGAGAAAAAAGATATCCTAAACCAAACCATGGTACCTTGTGTATTACAAAATTTGAGGATGTTAGATTAACATTTTATTTATTTATTTATTTATTTTATAACTAAATACATTTTTTATTTATTATTTTTTTTCTTGTTTCAGAACCTTTGTTTGTTTATTCACTCCTTTTAATGGCCAGCTCAGCCCACCCCAAGGGCAGGGCTGGCGCAGCATGTGGTGCCGGAGATTGAACTGTGGTCCCTGAAGCCGCACAAGCTTCCCCAAGCAGGGGCTTTAGACCACTGAGCCATCCCTCCGGGCCCCAACATTTGATTTTAGAGGCAGTATTATACCCTAAGAATAATTTCCCATTTAGCTGCCAGTATGTATTTTATTTACATCTCATTGCCTCACATTTAATTGTTTTGAAAAGATCTGGGATTAATAATTTAATGGGTAATGAAAGGTTCTGTGGTATTAGTGCCTACCTGGAAAGCACAAGGTCCTGAGTTTTATCCTTAGTACAACTAAGTAAATAAATGCTTTTTAAAAATAGGTAATGAGAAGTTTAGAAGTTAAGAGATTAATAAGTAATGACTTTTAAGAGCCAAAATGAGTGATCAGGATTAAAAGAATTCCAGCACCATATGAACATGAGATCCATTAGAATGTCTTTGGGTACAAAAGTTTTTCTTTTAGGAAAACCTGTTTTGGGGCCGGTGAGATGGTTCAGTGGTCTTAGGACCACTTAGGAAAGCTTAAGCAACTGCAGGGACTGTGGTTCGATCCCCAGCACCATGTGCTGTGCCAGCCCCACCCCCAGGGCAGGTTGAGCTGGCCATAATTAAAAAAGACACACACACAAAATAAGTGAAAAAAGAAAACTTGTTTTAAGCATGATAGAAATTAAATAATTAAATAAATAATTAATTATTTTTGGTATTGGGGATTGAACTCAGGACCTTGTGCTTGCCAGCTGGGGAGCTATCTCCACAGCCTGTAAGAAAAATTATGACAGTAAACATTCTAATTGGATTAATAGAATTGTTACACTTACTTTGTACAACGTATAACATGTCAAATTCCTCTAATACTTCATAACTAATTTTAGGTTTTGTTAACATGAAATTAACACTGATCAACATCAGTGTTCCCATTTTTTCAATGCTAAAATTCACCATTATATGCCAGAAAGTTCAAATGAGATGCCAATGAAGAAAGATTATGAATCACATGTTCTTAATACTGTAATATTTCTTCATTGTATTTCTTGTTTTGGGGAGTTTTTTGTTTTGTTTTTTGGCTCTTTTTTAACTTTTTTTTTTTTTTTTTTTCACAGTACCAGGGATCAAACTCAGGACCTTGCACTAGCCAGGCAAGCGATTATTCCACTGAACTATCTCCCTGACCCTAATAATTGTTTTCAAGAGAACTGGCAGGGTTTTTGTTTTTGTTTTTGTTTTGGCTGGCTCAGCCTGTTCTGAAGGTGGGGCTGGGTTGGCATGTTGTACCAGGATCGAACTGGTCCCCTGTGGCTGCCTAAGCTTGCCGAAGCAGGCACTTCAAACTGCTGAGCTATCTCGCTGGCCTTTCTTTTTTGGTTTTTGAGATAGGGTCTCACTGTATTTCAGACTGGCCTTGAACTCACAGTGATCTTCAGGCTTCTGAGTGCTGGGATCATAGGTGTGCACCACCACGCCCGGCTTTCCGTTGTATTTCTTAATAGTTTATCACAGGTGGAATATTGCTAAGTAATTGAATTCTTCTCTCATTTCATGCACTATTTCAGTTTTCAGATTGCAGGTTGGCTCTCACTGGTTGATTTGCAGACTGCTAATGGTTTACATGGCCTACAGTTTGAAAAACGTTGGTGTGACCATAGTGTGTGAGCACAGGAGTGGCACAGGGCAGTTCTGAGTGGTAGCAAGGGTCAGCTCATGGGGCTTTGGAGGCCCCAAGGGAAAATGTTAGCTTTTTAATGTGATAGAAAGTCATGTAAATGTGACACACTTCAGATTTAAAAAGGTCACTCTGAAGGCAAGGTGGGGAATAGATTGAAGAGGTGGACCTAGAATGAGGATAAATAAACAGTTTGTGAGGTCTCTCTGCCAAGACTTTCTTTAATATATATTTTATGTTTAAAATTGTTAAAACTTGTTAAAAGGATATTTTATTATAACATTAAAATTCTATAAAATTAAATTTTCAGTGTCAAATAAGCAAGATTTTATTGAAGTACACCCACATTTATTTACATACAAACTATATGTAGCTGCTCGTGTGCTAAAGGGATCAAGTTGAGTAGTGATTGAGGTGCCATATCCCATAGCCTAGTGTATTTACTATCTGGCCAGTTTTCAGAACAAACTTGTTTTTTGTTGTTGTTTTCTTTTCTTTTAATGTATTCAGTTGTTGCACAGTCTCACTGTGCAGCTTGGACTTGTGGTCTTTCTACTTTCAGCCTCCCCAGCACTGGGATTACAGGGGTGCACCACCACACCTGGACTGGACTTTGGTGGGCTTAGCCCACTCTGGGGCAGGGGCTGGCAGGACATGTGGTGCTGGGGATCAAACCACCGTATGCACACTTGCCTAAGTGTGCCTAAGCAGGCACTTTAGTCTGCTGAGCTATCTCACTGGCCCCCGGAACAAACTTTTTGATCCTTGTTTTAAGAGTATAATACACTATGAAGTAATATGAAATTGCAGTAGGGAAGAGAGCCCAGTGTGAACTGAATTCAAGTTCAGCTTGTACAGAGGTAATTGGACTTTTTAAAGGAAGGAAAAGGGGTTAAATGTGACTCAATAGAGCCAGGGAAGTGAAAAAAATTAAAAAACTGGAAAGTGGGTAGTTGATTTATGTTAAACCAATCAGGATTTGCTACCTGGCAGTTAATGTAAGTTAGGATCCTACCCTTCCACAGAGCCTAGAAAACAGGGCCCCTTTAAGGGTTGCCTCAAATAGTCTTGGTAGCCCTGAGTTTTCTCAGGCAGGCACTGTAAGATCATCATAGGTATCCTTGAGCTGTTGCAAACTATGTGTATATAGGCTAACCGTGAGGCCAGAAGAGACTGATTATAGAATTTGGTCAAGTGAAGAATCTTTTTTAGTAGGCATAGGAATTAAGTCTGTTTCACTATTCAGGAGAGACAGGTGGTTTAAATGAGAGGTGTTAGTACACATGGGAACAAGTAGATGGGTATAGGGAGTATGTTGCAGAGGGGATGGAGGTGACTTGCTGTTGAATTGGTATACTCCCTGTAAAACTAAAGGTTTCTTTTTTAATCACTGAACAAATAACCCATGTAGCCAAAAGAGTAAACAGATAGTGTTGTATTTCCTCTATGCATATATGTTTTGTTTTGCTTATCCAAATGCAGACTTGCTGTGCAGTTCAGGCTGGCCTTCAACCAACATTTATTCTCTCAGTTCTGGATTTAGAGGCATGCACCATCACACCTGGGTTATATGTTATTTTTGTAAAGGCAAAAGATATAAAGATATATGGAACTCTCAAAAGCAACTTTGGTATAAAATGAAAATATAAAGTGTATCTGTCTGGCATATGCCAACATTTTGAATTGTAACATTTTCTGTATAACTAGCTAACTAGGGTCTTTCTATTTTAAGTTTCTTAACTATGTGTGTGTATATACATATTTAAGAAATATATATATATATGTATATATATATATATACATTTGTCCTGAAAGTTTACACGAGTTAGTCTTAAAATATAGCACATTGTTATAAATAACTTGCAAATATGAATTTTGGAAATGAATCAATTTTTGAGAGATAATGACTGAAAATGTTACTAAATTAATGAAGTATATAAGTACTTAAAAGTCTAATGAGTCCCAAGCAGGATAAATAAGAAATTAACCTTCCCCAAGATACACTGTAATTGGGCCAGCAAGATAATTTGGTGGACTAAGTGCCTGGAACTGGAGTTTGATACCCTGCACCTCATGCCACACCAGCCCCACTCATGGGCACACTGAGCCAGCCACGGAGACTGGGCATGGTGGCACATGCCTGTAATCCCAGCACTGGGGAGCTGAAAAGAGGAGGATCATTGTGAGTCCTAGCTGCATGAGTCCTAGCTGCGTAGTGAGACCCTTTACCCAATACATTAAAGAAGAAAGAGGTATAGCTGAATTTTATGGATGTTATTCTTTCAGTACTAAGGTTCTGAAATAGAGTAGTCTGAAATAAGGTTTTATGTGTTACTTCTGGTAATCATGATACATTTTTAACTGGTATATTTGACTGCTACTATCTAGATATCGTTAAGTGAAGAGTGTTGTTTTTTGAAGTACCTGCTAATTTTATATGGAGTTCTTGTGTCTTAATTAGTGGTACTATGGAGAAAGTATTTATTTTTTGTGATTAGTTTTCTTCTTGGAATTAAGGAAATACAGTGTCAAGAAAATGACTAACTTCTTTCAGAATGTATAGGGACTATAAGGTTATAGATTAAAAACAATAAATGCATATTTTAGTAAAAATTAATGTCTTATTTTAATCCAATTTTATTAGTCTTTATTTATGTATTATTCAATCATTATTTTTCTTCTGGTTTTCACTGGTTTTTCTTTCCGTTTCTTATTCATAGTATTCTAAAGAACAGCTATAATTTCAAGTCACTATTAGGTTTATTAATGTTATGTTTAAAAAGTAAAATGAAGCCGGGTGTGGTGGCGCACGCCTGTAATCCTAGCACTGGGGAGGCTGAGGCAGGGGGGTTGGTGCAAGTTCGAGACCAGCCTGGGCTACAAAAGTGAGCTCAGGACCAGCCTCAACTGCATAGCGAGACCCTGTCTCAAAAAGACAAAAAAAAAAAAAAAAAAAAAAAAAAAAAAAAAAAAAAAAAAAAAACCCCCTTTTTTTTTTTTTTTTTTTTTTTTTTTTTTTTCTGTCTTTTTGAGACAGGGTCTCGCTGTACAGTTCAGGCTGGCCTTGAGCTCAGTTTTGTAGCCCAGGCTGGTCTCGAACTCTCACCTATCCTACTGCCTCAGCCTCCCAAGTGCTGGGATTACAGGTGTGTGCCACCACGCCCAGCTTCCCTTGCTTTCTTTCACTTTTGTTTTAATTAGTTTTCCTTTCTGCACCATCACATCAGTCAGGGTAATGGGCTGTTGCTAAAAATAATTATTCTGATTTTCCCACATGGGGTAACTTTTGTGAGCTGCAGTCAGGCAGAAGACAACCTGTCCATTCCTCACAAGTCCAAGCATTAATTCCAGTCTGCCTTCGGGTTTTGTGATCTAAATGTTCCCTGGTCATTTACTTTAAAGGGCCTCACTAATGAGACTGTGTGTGTGTGTGTGTGTGTAGTGTAGATGTGCATTCATAGGTCGGGAGGAAAGTGTAGAGGAGATGTCCAGGCACTTTCCCTCCTACATACTTCCACTGCTTTTCAAAAGTATGCTTTCTTCTTTAGAAACTCTGTATAACAGCCTCTGTTTATAATCTCATTTTAACATTATGATACAAAAATAAATGTGTACATATTTGAGATATAAAACTCTTTTAAGGTTATCTTTCCAGGTGCCACTCTGCATCTGGGAGTATTCTTTGTTATGTTTTATATATCTTCTATAAGTTTTTCTCCTTATAATCATCTACTTAGGAATTTTAGATTGTTAACTTTTATTTCACATTGCATAATGAAATTTTTCTACTTGCTTTTTACATAATTGATGCACATATTATTTTATCAAGGTACAAGTTCTTACTCAGAAAATGTTTGTATTTTCTGTGTGCATTTCCATATACAAAAATATGTTTAACTAATTTTAGTTTTAATTTGAAAAGGTAAAGTTTTCTTTATAGTGATTTAATATGTCTTGAATATTAAATTATGTTTGTATATTGTTATTTAGGTGACTATTATATGGTTAAAAAGATTTTGGAGGAAAACAGTTCAGGTGACTTGAACATAAATTGCGTAGATGTGCTTGGGAGAAATGCCATTACCATAACTATTGAAAACGAAAACTTGGATATACTTCAGCTTCTTTTGGACTACGGTTGTCAGGTACAAGGCTAGAAAATTTTGTCTAGTAGCTTCTAAGAAATGTTAGATGTGCTGTGTTTTCATCTTTCCTTTCAGTTTACTTTTTATTTTGTTCCTTTGTCTTTTTATGCTTTGCGTTCTATTTATTTGAACCACTATGAAACTTAAAATACAAACCAAAAGACCATTTTAGTGTGATATTTTGATTTACTTCTTCCTCGTGATCTTTTCCTGTATCTGATATATGTAATGACCTTATTGTCTACATTGTCATTATTTACATTATAAACCTAAAAGTAGTACAAGTTGTCTGAAAGTATCAAGGAAACAAATTTTTTGTGCTATTTGTGGACATGCAAACAAAATGCTACTGACTCACAAATAATTTTGTTTGACTTTAGTTCTTTTATAAGATTTATTACATTTTCATTTGAAATTTAATTATCAGGTCTAAGGATGAGTGATTTTTATTTTAACTGGAAAGAATAAACTTTTGTGTTTGGCTTTATATCAGTTCAGATAGAAATGCAAACATATATCTCCAAAAGAATTAAGTCTAAAGATCGTGAAGGAAATTTAATAATAATACTACTTTCCTCCTCCATTTTTGATTGGATTCAGGTCAAAATTTATCAATGAATTCTAGCTTTTTTTTTTTCCCAGTGCCATGATTGAACTCAGGACCTTGCATTTGGCAAACCACAGAGCTATCTCCCCAGTTTAGACTGGCTTCAAACTCACTATGTAGCTTAGACTGTGCTCGAACTCACAGAGCTCCTGCTTCTGCCTCCCAAGCACTAAGCACTGGGATTACAGGAGTGTGTCACCGTGCCTGACTTTTTTTCTTCATGGGGCATATTTTATGAGTGATAACAGGAAGCACTCACAGCAAGCTTTCTAAATATAAGTAGGTATTTCTGTGTACATCTTTGTTATATGTACCATATGATACTATGTCACACACATATATTCTTAGAATTAAAAGAGAAGTTACTAACACAAAAACCTCAGCTATCCAGGACATACCTGAAAATGATAAAGTAAGTGAAACATGCCTCTAAGCAGCCAGGGTAGCTGTGTTGAAGTTTCTAAATTAAGTTTAGTTGTATAACCCAACTTCAAAGTCAGTTATTTCTCCTATTAAGTCCCATTTTGACAAACTTAATTTCTTAATCCAGAGAGATTTAGAAGTTCAGTAGAAGGGGCATTAGAGCTGCAGCACAGCAGAATGAGACAATGTTTTGGAGACAATTTAGTGATGAAGTCAATAGCATTTCATATCTGATAATCTCTGAAGGACCCAAGAATTAGAATGGTAATGAAATTTATAGTAATGGACTAGAATCCATACAGGAAAATTAAATTATATTCAGAACCTATTAGTTTAGAAGAGTAATACATAGTACTGTGAAAGTAGATTTTCATCAAATGGTTTACATTTTAATGTTAAGCACTTAAAGGCATAAGCTTCAGTTATTTAGAAAAAAAGTTTATTAAGAAATTCAGCCCCTGATGATTCTGGATAAAAGAGGCACTATGATATAGTAACTTTTTATATATATGGTTATATGTGTATAATCTGTAGCATTCATGATTTTTTTCCACATTCTTGTTTACATTTGAACATTAGTGTCAAACTGTGTAGATATTCTTTTGTAGGACAGAAAACTGAGGCTCATAGACTTTAATGAGTTGCCCAAAGTTTTAAAACTTACTAAAGCCAAATCTAAGATTTTTATCTTCTGACCACAAATCCCATACTCTTCCCAGTTCAATGCATCCTATCCAGGCTACCTGTATCTTAGTCTGTCAGTCAATATCCTGGGCATTTAACTGGGTGTAAGACTATGGGAATGAACAAGGAAAATATAGGTTCTTTACTAATGGATTTTAAGCAATTTAGAAAACTAAAGTGAATATGAATGACAAATCAATTGAATAACACAAAAACATTTGATAAGTGTGGAGAGGTAATAATGCTAGACCTTTGTATACTGCTTTACAGTTTCAGAAGACTTTCTTATATTTTATCCTGTGTTACATCATTGTTTCTCAATCAAATGATTTTGTCCTCACCACTCAACATTTGGCAATGTCTAGAGCCATTTCTAATTTCGTAGTTTGGAGGGAGGTTACTACTGTCATCTTGTGAGGAGAGGCTAGGGAAGCTGCAGAGCACCCTGTGACACATAGGATGGCTACCACAGCTTTAAAAATACATATGATCCAAATGTCAGTAGTACCACTATTGAAAAACTCTATGTGATACTTAAACTCTTTATTATTCAGTATGAATATTTTAGAAATATAGAGAAGATGAGAATATTGAGGGTTGGAGCCACTGGGAAAAGTTTCCTTGGAATAATGTCAGTTGAAGTCAGCCTGGCAATATTGCTAACACTTATGTAATATAATTCAGGATCAACAACTTTAAATATATTCACTTAATCCTCATAATAGCCTGAAAGATGTAAACAAAGGCAGGTGCCATGTTTGTGATTTGAGATAGAGTCTTGCTATATAGTTCAGGCTGACCTCGAACTCATTATGTAGCCCACAAACTTAGCAATCCTCCTGCTTCAGCCTCCTAGGTGCCAGGGAGACAGGCATGCACCATCATGCCTGGTGCAAAGTATATTATTATTTTTAAAAATCTTTTCTTAATTTGGTACATGGTCTTACTATGCAACTTGGACTTGTGGTAGTGATCCTCCTGTCTCAGCCTCCCCAGTACTGAGATTACAGGCATGGGTTACCATGCCTGGTTTTTGGTGACCAGCTCAGCATGCCCAGGGTTCTGGGGCCTGCACAGCATACACTATTGGGGATTGAATCTGGGTCCTTATGCTATCTCCCTGGCCGCAATGTATATTTTTAGCTTTTAAAATTTTTTAATGATTTTTAAAAAATTATTGTATCAGTGTGTGTGTATAGTACATAATATTCATGTCTCTTATGGGAAGTTGGTACATAACCACATCCTGGTTCCTTTTTTATCTTTCCCTCCCTCTCTGTTCTTTCATTTATCTCCTTCCCCTTTGAGAATGATCTATCTCTCTACTTCCTATTATCTTGCATTTTGCTATTTTTCACTCTTAATAATCTTCCTGAAGAAAATATTTGGGCTGGAGAGTAATGAAAATTAAAAGGAAAAATAAAAGCTAATGAAAAAGGCCTTGAATACCATGCTGAAGAATTTAGGTTTCATATAATAGTGAGATACATTAAATAATTTTTCTTTTTTTTTTGGTCTTTTTGAAACAGGGTCTCACTGTGCAGTTCAGACTGACCTTGAGCTCACTTTTGTAGCCCAGGCTAGTCTCGAACTCACACTGATCCTTCTGCCTCAGCTTCCCAAGTGCTGGGATTACAGGCATGCACCACCACATCCGGATTATTAAATAAATTTTGAGAAAGGCTGTGATATGTATCAGCTGTTTAGAAACATAAATCTAGGAGTTGAATTTAGTATAGACTAGAAAAGTAAGTAAGACTGTAGCCCACGTGAGCAATTTTCATAGTAATCAAGATGGTAAGACCTGAAGTCATAGAGTAGCTGTCAGAAGAGGGAAAGGCAGATATGAGAGTTATTATAATGGAAGAAGTAGTGCTCGCTTCGGCAGCACATATACTAAAAAATTGGTACGATATAATGGAAGAAGTGACAGGTCTTGGAGAATTCTTAAATCTGGAAGGGAGAATTGAGTTTAAGATGATTTGGAAATCTTAAACATGGGTAATGAAGGAGAATGAAAGAAAACCAAATTCAGAAGAGAAATCAGGCTTGAAGCAATGGAAAATGATTTCTGGTTTTAGCCCTGTTGATTTGGAGGTTATCAGACAGCTCTGAACAGATAATCACAGGTTAAAATTGGCTCTCTAGGGAGTGTTAGGCCAAAGAGATACAGTGTCCAGTTGTGGTGGCACATACCTATAATCTCAGCTACTCAGGAAGCTGAGGCAAGGAGACCCACATTTGAGACTGTCTGGGCAACTTATGGAAACTCTCAAAAAATAAAGAAGGCTGTGAATGTAGTTCAGAGATAGAGTGCTTGCGTGGAATGCATGAGGCCCTGGGTTGAATCCTAGTGTTGCAAAAATGAATACCTAGGTAGATAAAGAGAGATAAATACAATGAGTAATCATAGGCGTGAGGAGGACCGCTGATGTCATGCAGGTAGGTGAAGTCAAGAGTAAGCAAAGGACTGACTGGTACAGATTCGTTCTTAGAGTGCCTATGTTGAATGAAGGACACTAGAGGGAAAGCCAATCATTAAAAGAGACCAGATGAATGGTAGAAAATGCCAGGGGAAGTTAAGATAATGTGACAATGTGAAGGCACTTGTGCCTCGGAGCTATCTCCCCAGCCCCAAAAACATTTGATATGTTACTTGGAAGCCTAACTAGGGATATAGCTTATCTGCACAGTGCTTCCCTGCAAGCACAAGGTTCTGAGTTTGATTTCCAGTACCAAAAAAAAAAAAAAAAAAAAACCTTGAAAAATGAGATAGTAAAGCCCATTGGATTTGAAAGTATTTCATCAGTAGAATTAAAGAAAATGGTGCACATTGATTTGAGAAGTTTGACACGAAAGCAAAAGGAAAATGGAATGGAAAGATAAAGATAGGATGGGTTAAGTTAGCAAAGAGTGAAGAAGGTTGTGAAGTTGAAGCGAGCTGAAGAAGGACCACACCTATAGAAGATTGAATACTAGGTTGGAAAATTATGTTGGTAAGTGAAGTAACTAGTTTCTTACACTTACCTAAGAGGAAAGAGTATGGGAATTGTTGAAAAGACAAAATCTGCGGTAAGAAGGAAAATAGAGACTTCATAAATACATAATAAATGTTATGTATTCAAAATATTCTAACAAGTAATGATTAGATATCTGAGAAATTGGGAAAAAATACTAGCAAGAATATTTTGTGTACCTGTATACATTTTAAAAATTTAAATATTTTTTGTTCAACAGAACTGCTGTTTATTTATCAAATAATGTACTATTTATACAGGATAAGTCAGTGGTAACTCCTTTTTTATGACATTTTTATGTGAATATTTTTATAGCTGAAGCTTATCCTTTTAAGCATAGAAAGATTTAGTGTGGGTCTTTAAGCTCTACTAAATAGTGTGTCTGAATATAATTTAACTTTACCATGACAAGTTGGAATCATTGAGAATGCAGTAATTTTACTTTGCTTCATATGTCTGAAATTATTACCATGTTTGTCCTTATATTAAATGTCTTCAGATTGCTATTCCGTAAATTTACTATACTAATATTTTACTTTTTCAATGGTTAACTTTTAGCGATTTTTTTTTCCCTCTTATCCCTGTTTTTTGGTTTTTAGCCAGCTGTTTTCTTGTTCTGTAAAGATCTGAAGACTAGCCAGAAATGTGTCATTTATAGGTAACTCTCAATGTGCATAGACCTGCTTCTTTTGGGACATGATGCCCATAAAGTTAGTTTATGATAGCTTTTTCTTTTCTTTTGGTATTGTTTTACGTTGGAGCTGGATCCATGGCTGTTTCTAATGATCAAAGTTGCTGCTGAGAGCAGTGTTATTACTCTAGTTTTATAGATTAAAACTAAAAATTATAAATAAAATATTGAGTAGTGATGGATATAAGGTTTTTTAGTTGCCTTAACTGACTGAATATGCTGAAAAAATATTAACCAAACTGAATAATATTAGAAGTTAAAGGAAAAGGACATAATCTGATGAATCCTAAACTTTTTAAGGAATGAAACTGGATTAAATTTCCTATCTAGGTGGAAAAATTTTCCTATTAGAAAATGCAGGAGTGCTGGGCGTGGTGGCTCACGCCTGTAATCCCAGGACTTGGGAGGCTGAGGCAGGAGGATCGTTGTGAGTTCAAGACCAGCCTGGGCTACAAAAGTGAGCTCGAAGCCAGCCTGAACAGCACAGTGAGACCTTGTCTCAAAAAAAAAAAAAAAAGAAAATGCAGGAGATTCCTATTGGTTGAATGAGGAGTCATCATTTAGTGAGGGTGTTTAGTTCTGCTTCTTGGTGTCTAGGTAAAGTGGATAGAAGCATTATTCTTTTCAACTACAAAATGTGTAAGAAATCAAACATGGTTTCATTCCTGAGAGCAAGAATGTTGGTTGATTTAAAGAGTGCAAATTGAATTGTAATCAGGGAATTTCTTAGGTTAAATTTATTTCCATGCTTTCTTTCTGCTTTTCTGGTGTTCCTTAGAAAACACAAAGAAATGTTGCCAGCAGGGTTGTAAGCTTTGTTACAGAGTTGAAAAGTCCTCATTTCTTCTGAGTCTGCTTTCTTTTTCCTCCTGTCAAAGTGGACCTTTACACAGAGCTAGATATAAGTTGGGAGTAGAATTAAATAGTTACTTCTTCCTTCTTCCATAAACTTTGGTAACTTACTTCTTTGTTATCTATATACTTGATAAGAGTGATAATATTAATGTCAAATTTGGACCATGGCATTTGCTTGTGCATGTTCTAAATATGAGGACAGTGGACTCAGTATATTTTCTATTTTCTCTTGTTTTCATGATTGTCTTAATGATGAGCATATTTTTATAGTCTGAGCATATTCTTTTACCTGTAGTAACCATTCCTGGCATTTACTTTTATAGACTTGGAAATTTAAGATTTTTTGGTTCAGTGTTCAGGGATAAAGGTCTTGAAAAGAAAACTCAGCCTTAAGTACTGCCCTGTATTTATTAGTATTCAAATAGTAATCCCTCCTATTGAGCATTCATTGTTTTACCAGCTCATGCATTGAAATCAGAATGGAAATGTGTATATTGTACACAGAAGTACTGCTAAGGCAAACAAATAAACTGCCTATACAAATTAAAATTTTTGAGATTTAATATTACTGTATATCATACAGTGAAAAAATTTAACTATGAATTAGTAAGAATAATAGTTTACCTTTTTATTATCCATTTTCATTTTTAACTTTTTTTTGTTTTAAAGTCTGCAGATGCACTTTTGGTGGCAATCGACTCTGAAGTAGTGGGAGCTGTTGATATACTACTTAATCATCGGCCAAAACGATCATCAAGACCAACCATAGTAGTTAGTACTCTTAAGTATTTACTAATTTGGATTTTAAGCCAAGTAGCTCTCCTGCCCCATTGCCATTTTTTCCTCCCCCAAATTTATTCATTTTTTTAAATATAGATTTTTTTCATTTTGTAAAGTATAGCTTTAAAGTAAGTAGACTCTTGATAGAATAAATAGTATTGCTTTCAGGAAACTTTCTGAAATTAGTTGGTATTTCGATAATTTTATCAGTGTGGACCAGTGTTTTTAGTTTGGAATATTTTGCAGGTACTGTTGAAAATATCATTAGTTTCTAGATAAAGAATTAAATATGAATAATGAAATCATAAAATTGAAAGAAAATGTAGATGAATATTTGACTGTTTGGGAGTGGAAGAAACTTTTAAAGCCAAAAAACAAGAGGAAAAAAATAACAGGCACAGTGTGACTAATACAGAAATTAAATTTCCTGAATTCAGACAGATAAAACTTAAAAAGAGATAACTGGCCAAACATATTTGCAACAGGGCCAGTGGGATGGCTCAGTGATCTAAAGCGCCTGCTTAGGAAAGCTTGGACAGCCGCAGGGACCATGGTTTAAGCACCAGCACCACATGCTGCACCAGCCCTGCCCCCAGGGCAGGCTGAGCCGACAATAATAATAATAATAATAATAATAATAATAATAATAATTTGCAACAAATATCTCAAATTAGTAATATTAATACTAGATAAAAAAGATGGAAAACTCTGAAAACAGAAAAAGACATGAGAAAATGCAAAATAATATATTAACAGTAGTAACAATCAAGTATGAGATACTAATTTTTGCTTATCAAATTAGTAAATTTGTTTTGACATGGAATCTCAGTACGTTGCAAACACTGATCTTGAACTTATGGGCTCAAGCAGTTTCCTACCCCAGCATACTGAGTAGCTGGGACTATAGATATGTGCTCCCATGCCCAACTCAGCAAATATGTATATATGTTTTAAACAGTAATCGCTGATGACAAGGGAGTAGTATTGGCTTATACATGTATTACCATTGGGGCAAGATGTGTCATAAACAAGAAAGGTGTTTATATTTCTTAACTTTCTGCTTCTCTTAAAATCTATGAAGGAAAGGGGTGAAAAATAAAGGTAGACAAAACTTTGTATTACAGTCTTATTTGTAGCAGTGCGAAAAAATGAACCCATCTGGGAGCTGGGATACAGCTCAGCAGGCACAACTGCCTGCCTGGCAAGCATAACGTCCTTCAGATTATGCAGTCATTAAAATATTTTACAAACAATTTTTAGAAATATAGAAAAGATAAATATTGAGAGAAAAGTACATTGTACATGTAGCTTAGCCTAAGGTTAAAAATATGCATGTAAAAGAGATTGTATGTTAATGCAACAGAATGTTACCTTACAGTGCTCATCTCTTGTAGATTGATCAAATTGAGGACTTTCCCCTGCTTTTTCAGTTTTTCTTTATTGCTTTTATAATTAGGAAGTCACTAATAAATACTAACTAAAAAAGTGAGATACTTCTTGCTCATCAAACTTTTAAAATTGTAAAACTTAGTGAAATTATTATGAAGCATGAAGCTTAACTAGTTCAGTATAAACAGAAGAAAAACATCATTTTAAAAAATACAAATTGGGGGCCCGGCGGAATAGCTCAGTGGTCTAAAGCGCCTACTTGGGAAAGCTTGGGCGGCTTCAGGGACCGCGGTTCGATCCCTGGCACCACATACTGCACCAGCCCTGCCCTCGGGGTGGGCTGAGCCGGCCATAAAAATGAGTGAATAAACAAACAAAGGTTCTGAAACAAGAAAAAATAAATAAATAATTAATTAATTAATAAAAAATATATAAATTGGTAGCAGACTTTCTGTCATCTGATGACTGAGAAATTCTATTTCATACTTTTATAATATGTTAAATGAAAAACTTTACTCATTAGATTATTAAAAAAAAATTATCACTTGCTGGGCTAGTGGTGCAGCCCAGTGGTAGGACACTTACCAAGCATGTACACAGCCCTGGTTTAATCCACAACATCATAAATGGCAACAACAAAAATAAGGCTTTCTCTAGAGAATAGTACTACCTACTGTTATTCCAACTTTTTTTTTTTTTTTTTCTGTATTGGGAATTGAACTTGGGACCTTGTGCTTGCCAGGCAGGTGTTTGGGCTGCTGAGCTACAGCCTCAGCCTACCACCTACTCCTAAGTATTGATAAGAAACCAACAAGAATTTAAAAAGAAGAGTTGAACATATAGTTCCTATCCAGAGAACTGTTAGAAATACCTAAATTTTAGTCAGTTTTTTGCTACTTATCTTGTAATTATTGGCACATTTTGGTATACCTCCTATGTAGTCTATAATTCAGTTTATTTCTTGGTAGGAATTGTGAAATACAGTGTGCTAGATGTTGGAATTGCTAATTGATATTCCCAGTCTTTAGACTTTAGTCTTTAGAAAGACACTTTCTATTTTGTCTTTAGAAAATAAAGATTATTCAGTTTTTATTTGAATATGTCCAGTGACAGTAACATTACTTGTAAAAGCATTAAATACTCTGTATTCTGTCTTTGGCCATTTCAGTGAAATAATTCTGTATTCTTGGCTTACCAAAATTGTATTTTGTATCTGGGATTGAACTTGGGACCTTGTGCTTGCCAGGCAGATGCTTATGCCATTGAGCTATATCCTCAGTCCCAAAATTATCTTTTGTGCAGTTGACTTTCAAATGTTTTCTTGGTAGTGTTTGATTATGTTATGAGCAATGAAAATTGTTAACTTTAATCTTATGCATGTAGAGTGCTTTTCATACTGTTAGATATGGGAAACTTGAAGCCTCCTTTCTACTAAAGTTTTTCTCTTGGGATTAAATATATTTTTCTCTATGATTGATAATGCATCAAGAGGAGGAAGGGCTAATTTTAGTATTCTCTGCAATTGTTAAATAGATTCATTAATTTGAATTCTCCAGTAAATAAACTAAAGTATATAAACAAACTTCATAAGAGGAAAAAAACAGATAAGTATATCAGCAAGTATTAAAACTTATTAATAATGAAATAAAAGTAAACTTTGTAATAATATATTTTCACTCATAAATTAGGAGCAATCATGGCCAGTACTGGTGAGTAAAGCTTTAGTATGAAATGAAACATCTCTACGCTGGGTGTGGTGGCTCACGCCTGTAATCCCAGCACTAGGGAGGCTGAGGCAGGAGGATCGGTGCTACAAAAGTGAGCTCAAGGCCAGCCTGAACTGCATAGCGAGACCCTGTCTCAAAAAGACAAAAAAAAAAAGAAAAGAAATGAAACATTTTGGCCAGTGGGATGGCTTAGTCTAAAGTGTCTGCTTAGAAAAGCTTAGGTGGCCCAGTTAGATCCTGGCACCATATGCTGCGCCATCCCCAGCCATTAAAAAAGAAAAAGAAATGAAACATTTTATGTTATTGGTCATAAAAATTATTAAAAGGCTTTTGACATTATGTATCAAGAACTTCACAATGATACCTGGCTGTAGACTTATAATTTCAGTTCTTAATAATCTGTTAATGAGATAATCTTTAACTTGCAAAATGATATTTCCATAAAGATGTTTGTTAGCTATACTTTTTAATTAGTGAATTACTTTAAACACAGAGCCTGCAATCTTTCTCAAAGTAAATGCAAAATTCTGTGCTTGAATTTTTCTCCTTAAAGATCCTGAGCTATAGCTTTTATAAGATTATTAAAAGAGCCCTTGAATTTTGAAATAGTAAAAGCCACTGTTTTTAACCACCTGTGCTTAATATACCTGTTTATGCAAAAGATGACTTTAAAAGGGTGTTCAATAGAAAAAGGACTAGAAGGATATACTGTACTGTAAAATGTTATTTAGTAAAAGAAATATGGGTATTTTTATACTTCTTTCTGCTTTTCTATATTTTTCAGATATTTTATAATGAGTGTACACTACTTTTACAGTGTTAATAAAAATTACCAAAATGTGAACTTGATGAGCTTGCACTGGAATCAAACAGCTCTCAGGGAAACCTCTGCAAAAAAGTGAGAAGTATTGGAAAGAATATGCAATAGTCATAAAATAGCTAACTTTTTTGTTTAAGCCCAGTTCTTTAACTATTACTATTATTTTCCTCATTTCATATCATCACTAGGCCAGTGGGCCTATGTATTGAAAGGAGGTCAGGGTCTTGATAATACAAGCCTGGATTAATCATAATAATAGTAATACAAAACTACTGAAGGGCACATTAACTTCTCTGAGCCTCAGTTTCTTTATGGGGATTAATTACACTCGATTTTGCAGGCTACCAGGGGGATTAACTGAGATGATAAATGTCAAGTGCCTGATACTCTTAGAACTGATTATTAATAATTATGATTGTTAGTTTTGTTTTGTATTTGTATAGGAAGTAGTATAGACAGTCATTGGGAATGTGTAGAGAATTACACAGTATGAGAAGTGCTTCCTATTTACATACCTTTTTCAAGTAACTTCATTGCTTTAATGTGACATAGTTTATATCATAGAGGTCGAATTTTTTATTTTTTTCATTCATTTGTACTCTGCTTATTTTTTAACATTTCTATTTTCCATTATATTCTTTTTCTAAAATTCTTGGTCTTTATCCTTGCCATGCATGTTTCTTTGATCTTGTAAAGACTAAACACTTTTTCCTAAGGTATTTCTCTAAACATCATCACTTCTTTGATAGGAAAACAGAACTCTTAGTTTTATGAGTGTTAGCTATTGACATTTTACTAATTATTATACTATATTTATTGATTAAAATTTTGAGGTTTTAAAAAGTTTATTCCAAATAAAATGTTCTTTTTGCCTTCCAATTTTTTTTTTATTTCATCCTTAAGGTAAATTTTTTTTGAAATCACAATAATAATTTTTGGACATTTTCATAAATATTTTTCAGAAGCTAATGGAACGGATTCAGAATCCTGAGTATTCAACAACTATGGATGTTGCACCTGTCATTTTAGCTGCTCATCGCAACAACTATGAAATTCTTACGATGCTCTTAAAACAAGATGTGTCTCTACCCAAGCCTCATGCAGTTGGCTGTGAATGCACATTGTGTTCTGCAAAAAACAAAAAGGATAGCCTCAGACATTCCAGGTTAGAAAATTACAATTTTTGATAAGTAGATTTGTGATACAGTAAGTGTATATCAGTGATGCTGGTTTTTTAAAATTTATATTCTTTCTATGCAGCTTTTAAGAATATGATTACAGGTTATTTGGGAAAACCAGATTGCTAGTTCCCTTGCTCATTGAATTTTTCAGAAGTGCATGTCAATGTAAGTAATTAGGAAATGAATGATCTTCATCTCCTACCCTTGATGAATAGGGATGCTGTTTGCTTTTCAGAGGTACAATTCGTGAGTCCAAGAAAACGTCCACTAGTGGAAGGAGTAGAGGTGCCATTTTTTATATTTTGTTTTTTGTTGGGTTTTTTTTTTAGAATTTTTTTTTAAATTTTATTTATTTTTTTCTTGTTTCACAACCTTTGTTTGTTTATTCACTCATTTTTATGGCTGGCTCAGCCCGCCCAGAGGGCAGGGCTGGCATAGCATGTGGAGCCGGGGATCGAACCACAGTCCCTAAAGCCGCCCAAGCTTTCCCAAGCAGGACTTTAGACCACTGAGCCATCCTGCTGGGCCCATTATTTTTTATATTTTGTATAAAGAAAGCAAAACAATATTCTGGTCTATAACCACATGTGTTATCTGTTGCACCACTAGCCCACCAAATTATTTTGTTTAAATATTTGACCTGTCTGGTCTTCTGTTCTCCTGTAGCATTATTTAAGTCTTTGTTTTCCCCTACTTATCATTTCTTCCTCTTACCCTAGTTGAAAATGTTAAGAATAGATGGTTTAAAAAGTACTTTATCATGTAAAGTAAAATCACAAACATGTATCAGCTGTGGGATAGATTTGAGAATCTTAATTATGGACATATGTCTTTATTTATTTATTTAATTCTTTTATTGTTTAAATTTAACAATGGTTATATTACATATTTTCATCATTGGATCAGTTTAGATTAATACATATAGGTATATAAGATTGATCAAACAACTAAACATTAACCTTTCTAAATCCACATTACTTTTTTTTTTTTTTTTTTTTTTCCCCCTTTTTTT
>PVJA010006175.1:6060-74751 GCA_004027025.1 Myocastor coypus
AAGTAGCCACCAAAATTATTTTTTGGTTTAGGGTCACTGCAACATAAGAACTGTATTGCGGGTCACAGCCTTAGAAAGGTTGAGAACCACTGCCCTAGATGTAGGAAGGGAAAGGTGAAACTTAGGAATGAAGAGCAGACAGGCCACTGAGTGAAGAGGTGAGGAGGGTGGTTAGGAGCCGGAACCAAGGCTTTGGGGGTCTTTTCCAGCAGTCCCACTGCTTAGGACCTGAGGGCTGCTCTATTATTGCAGGATCCATTAGAAGAAACATGTCTGCCCTGCTCTATCAATAAGTTTCAGACTCTTACTATATCTCTCAGGTCCGGGGAGCTCAGGCTGATGCGCAGGCTATGGTGGACAGCTAGTCCTAGTCAGGGTTGTAAATACAACCAGAGGTGTGTCCAAGGACAGGGCCTAGTAAAACTTCTTGTGTGCCAGGAATTCAGGGCTTGGGAACTATCCAAATAGATGGCCAAACTGCAGCACAGATGCCTGGGAAAGTAGAGGCCATGAAGGGCATTGGAGGACCAGTGAGGAACAGGCATCTGAATCTGGATAATCTCAAAGGCCTTCTTAGAAAGAGGAGATTATGTAGCCTGGACCAAGAGGGAACCACAAAAGAATCTAAACCAAAGAAGGACATACTACTGCTGGTGGGACCCCCTTAGCTTCAGCGTGGACTGTGGAAGGGAAGAAACTGGCCAGGACCTGCAGGAGCCCAGGAGGAGCTCTGAGTGAGGTCAGGGTGCAGAAGCAGCTGCAGCAGGTTTGACCCAGTACCTAGAATGAAGGTCCTGCTTGCCTGCTGGGTGAAGACCATGCCTATTTGTGTCTGTGCTCACTGTCTTAGATTTCTCATTGGAAGAACATTTCTTAGATCAGGCTGAACTGAAACGGGCCTTCTAAAAGTCCTAGGGCAGGCAGAACTCCAGAACAGAGTGTCCACTCCCTGGTACCATCTCCCAGCTTCCAGCTAGCTGAGGACTCAGCCTCCACCCCAACCCCAGTCTCTTAAGCTTACTGCCAACATCCCAGCCCTCAGGTCTGTCCCAGACTGTTCCTCTTGGCCTGAGCAGTCCTTCAGGGGACAACCATCCTGCCTCTGCCTTCCCAGGGCAGATTTGGAGCCAGTATGCTGGGAGGCAGCCAGCCACCCAGAGCACACCCACAAGGAAGAGCCAAGCCTCTGCGACAGCCACACTTTATTTGGAGTTTTCCACCTAAGCAGCTCCCAGCTGAGCTGCATGACATGTGCAAAAGACCCCCAGAAATCTGGGCCTCGCAGTGTGTAAAAAAGGCCCCACAAGGGGCAGAGCTGTGCAACGATAAAAAAGAAAGGGAGAGAGCAAGGAGGAGGGAGGTTGGGAGGGAGAGAAATCAGTCCTCCTGGAAGCCTGGCTTGGGTGGGGTACATAGAGCTTGGGGCAGTCCACACGCTGTTTATTCCAGATCAGCTTTCTTCTCCAATTGTGCCTTCTTTTCCAAGTCCTTAACACTCCAGGGTGGTGGCCACCACCAGACAGGCCAGATGCAGTCATCAGGCAGGGCAGCCTGGCTGGCAGGGTGATTTGAGGGTAACCGCTCTCACAGACACCCCCCAACACCTTGCTCCCCCACTGGCCATGGCTCTACCAGGAAACTCAGGGCTCCCCTCAACCCCTGTGCTGCACTGTGTCACAGCCTCTGCCCCTGAGCCTGGCCCTGTCTACCCTCATGGCACATTCAAGGGAAGACATCAGCCTGAGACAGATAAAGCTTCCTTCCCCGGAGAGCAGGGGGCTGTTCCATTCAAGTCACACCCAAGGCAGGTGTCTAGTGCTGGCTCTGTGTGAGTGTATCTGGGTGTAGGTGAATGGGTGTGAGTGCTTGGCTGGAGGTGGGGGCTGAGGCTGGGGAAGGCACTTCTGGGATTCAAGGCACATTGACTTTGAAGGGGCTTCCAGGGACACTTTCATCACCCCACTTGACAATGAGGATGTAGTCCCCTTTCTCCTTGACAGTGTAGGTGACATTGTACACCCGGTTTCCTATGTGCTTCACATATACCTCCTCGCAGGGGGTCTTGGGCCCATGCACACCCACCATCATCATGTTGGTGCCTGGAGAGGAGACAGAAGGATGGCTCATACCAGAGCCCCAGAGGCCTGCACCCTCCCCACGCCCATCTCCACCTCCACCCCATCCCCTTGGGCATGCCTGCTTTGCTGCAGTCCACAGTGAAGGAGTTCTTCTGACCCACAAAGGCCTGAGATAGCCCAGGGCCCCGCGTTACCACCTTGCTAGCATCCGAAGAGAACTTGGGGATAGAACTATAGCTGGAACCACGGCTTGAGGATGACTTGGTCACAGTCTCCACCAAAACAGTGGATGTTTCATGAAGGCTGTGGCCTCCAGACAGCCGGGGACCTGCAGGGCAGAGTAGGTGGCCATGAACCCAGTCAGTATGGATCTTGCCAGCTCTGTGACACTCAGGGACCCAGGGCACATTGCCAGGACTGTGTTCTCCCACATCCTGTTTTCAGCTGTGATATTCAAGCAGGGCAGCCCCATTTCAAACAAGTGTCTGGACTCCCAGCTCCAACTCCTGCTTGCCCTAGGTCTTCGCCTCTGAGGACTCTCCCTCATCCTTCTAGGTTTTGTCTGGGAACTCAAGCTAACTCACAAGGTAAAGAATCTTGCTTTAAAAGGGAACATACTACATAGCCAACAAAGTACTTTAAACAACTTTCAACAGGGAAGCTTGCCAAATATCTTCTTCAAAACAAGAAATAAGGCACACCTGGAAGGACATTAGATTAATGTTTGCAATACCATTCTAGGTGGACAAAAACAACAAGAACAAGGAAGAATTGGAGTTCTTGTTTGTTTGATTGGTTTTTGGATTTTGGTACCAGGAAGTGAATTCCAGATAATGGAGTAATATAGAAAACTGGACCCACCCAACCTCCTTCCTGGTAACTTGGCCATGCTGTCTGGGGAGGACTATGGTGAAATGAGAACAGCCACTAAAGCTGTTGCTGCTGGGCTGGGCTATAGTCCTCCCCCACCTGGGGCACTCACCTGTGACCTTGGCTTTGAAGGGGCTGCCCACAATGTGCTGGGGGCCACCATACTTGATGGCGATGAGGTAGTTGCCAGGGGCCATGGGAGTATAGGTGACCACATGGCCCTCAGGACATTCCCGACAGTCCAACTGCACCTTGGAGGGGCCATCAATGGTGACAGACAAGGCCCCTGAGCCCGCATTCAGGGTGTTCACGATGAACTCTGATGACACACCTGGAGGACAGAGGGAACCAGGCTGTAGGCAGGAAGAGATGCAGCCCAGAGCAGCACTGCGCCCCAGGCCTTGGGCTGCTGGAGGACTTGGAGCTCAGGAAGCATTGCTCCTGACTCCAGGGTACTCAAATATCCCAAAGCCCACCCCTGCATCCCAGCTGAGGCACTCACCAGTGGTTCCTCCCTCAAGCCCAGGACCGTAGGCTGACACCAAGCCTGGGTCCCCTGCCTGGCTCTGTTCTCCTACACGGATCTTGAAGGGGCTTCCAGGGATGTGGGCACCATTGAACTTGACATCGATGGAGTGGACACCATTCTCATGGGGGATGAAGCGGATGGTATGCTTGTCTGGGGGCAGAGCATTGGTGGTAAATATCTCTCCTTCCTAGGAAGTCCTGTCTGGCAGGGGTGGCAGGGGCACAGGCAGCTCACCACTGTCCAGCTCAGAGACATAGCACTCTTCTACTGCCCCTGATGGTGTGTGGACCCTCGCATCAATCACACCCCGGGCACCATTCAGCTGCACTGCAAAGGAGGCTGGCTGGTTCACCTTGAGCCCCGTCTCCTGCAGAGTCCACAGAAGATGCTCAGATTCCTGGGAGGCTGGGGCTGGAGCATCTTTCCTACTGCCCAGTCTGCTCTCTCCATGAGCCCAGTAGAGGCACCAGCCTTCCCAGTCCCTGCTGCGCCCTGCCAGCTATCCTATCTTGCAGAGAGGCACAGAGGAGGCTGGGGTGGTCTGACATCTGCATCCACCTGCCATGGGTACTATCCACCACCAGAATTAGGCTGGGTACTATGGTGGACAAGGGATGGTATGACCTCTGCTGGCTGAGGAAATGGAGGACAGACAGTGGGCAGAGTTGGCCTAATGGAAGAGAGGAGAGGGCCTATCGAGTGCTATGTGGACTGTGGGTGCCCCAGGACTCAAGTGTAGACAGCTGTGTCTGGCCTGGCCTGAGCGTGCTTCTGGGGAGAGATGAGCAAGGGAGGGGAACTGTAGGGAACACAGGAGCACTCTGGGGGACTGGTTCTAGATGCAGGAGGGCTCAGTGGGGGCCTATGATGGGTCTATTCTGAAGGGCAGCTGGAAGAGGGATGTGAGTAGAGTACACCTCCATGCTCCTTAGCAAGCTCCTGTCGTGTGCCCCCACATGTAACAGCGTGATTGCTGAGGACTCTCATTATACACAGTTTGCTTGATTGAGGGAAAGGAAGATGTGCTCACTACAAATCCTGGCAGGAGAGTGGAGCTCCACCACCATCCACGCACCAGGTGAGGCAACCTGGTCCTGAGGCCACGTACATGTGTGTAGAAGCTCACGTGGACTCCCTGCAAACTGGCTTACTCTTATTTAGTGTTGATTTTATATTATTCTCATAAAATCATTAGAACTTTGGGAAACTCAGTACAAGAAACGACAGGAGGCAGTAAGGACAAAGAGAAACAAGGCATAGAGTGACAGAACAGGGGTACATGGGTGGGAACCCAGACTTTTCCTCAGGTGCCCTGCCCTGGGAGACCTCTGCTGCTTGGCTGAAGGAAAGGTCAATGCTAAACTCCTGACCACATGGGCCTGCTGCCCTAAACTCCTGCCTATCTTTCCAGTTATCAGAGAGGCCCATGCCCAGCACACACCTGGAGGCTGGTGACTGTGAGACGGCGTGCATCATCTGAGAGGGAGGCCACAGGCACCACGAAGGGGCTGTCTGGGATGTGCTCATCGTTAAACTTGATGGACACCTCATAGTCACCTGGGAAGGGCAGTCAGTCAGTAAGGCCCTAGCTGGGAGGTGGTGGGGCCAACACCCCCACTCCCAGCCTTATCCAGGACAAGTTTCTCAGGGCTGAGCTCAGCTCTGAGGAAAGCCCAGCACTCCCAGGCATAGGTGAAGGGACATGGGAGGGAAAGAGCAGGGCCACTGAGGGGAGCCTGCCCTCCCTATCTCCTGCAGTCCCAGGCCTCTTCGGCCTGCTCAGTGAACAGAACATGGTCTGGAAGGTCAGTTTGGTCCAGCATCACTGGATACTTACCTGGCTCCTGAACAACATAGGAGACCCCGCAGGAGCCATCTTTGCGGTCCTCAAATGCAATCTCCGCCTTGCTGGGGCCCTCCACTGCAATGGACAGACCCCCAGCACCAGCTTCTCGGGTCCAGATGCTAAACTCGGCTGTATTTAGGGAAGCAGGGCAGGGGGGGCACTTGAATACCACTGCCCCTCACACTGGCTGCCCTGACCCCAAACTCTCTCAGGCCCTTGCCCCTCACCTGGCATGCCGGCCACACCTCTCTCTAGCCCGGTGCCTCCAGCTCGCACCTTGTGAGCACCACCTTCACCCAGCGGCCCCACAGTGAACTGGAAAGGGCTACCAGGCACATGCTGGCCACGGTACTTGACAGTGACTGTATGGGGCCCCATCTCTTGGGGCACAAAGCGCACACTGTAGGCACTGTCCTCCCCCTCGACGATCTCTGCAGCTTCTGTCTTGCCGGATGGACTGGTCACCTGTGCAGTCATGTCCTGAGAGCTGGCCTCTCCTGCAGGGTTGGGAATGTCAGGGCCAGCTGGACTGCTTCTGCCCCTGAGCCCCAGTGAAGCGCCAACCTCTTCCTGGACCAGCCAAGTCTCACCCTCAAAGCCTCCCAGCAAGAACCTCAGCCCAGCCCTGCCCTTTTTGCTTACCTTCCTGCTGCCTGGTAATGCTGCCAAAGGAGCCCAGACGTTCCCGGCCCAGGAAGTCCCCAAAAACAGCAGGAAAAGGGTCCCCACCGACCTGGGTGGACTCCTCCACCCGCACCTCACGCTTCGTCTCCCCGCCGCGTGTCTTGCTGATCTCTGTCCGCTCTGTGCGGGTGTATGTGTGGCTGCTGCGCGTGAAGGTGCGTGTCAGACGCTCCTGGGCAGATACCATCTGGAACCAGTTGCCTGCCAAATCCCAGGAGGTGAGGTGAGCAGTGAGGAAGGGACACAGAGGCCAAGGGCAATGTCTGGCCTCTTCCACTGCTCTCCACTCCAGCTCCTCCCCACTCTACCTGGGATCTTGAGGTTGAGGTCACAGGTACTGCCTATGGTGGCAATGGAAGGTGCCTGTCTACGCCGGGTGATGCTTTCCTTCATGCGGCCCTCACCAGTCACCTTCACAGTGAAGGGGCTTCCTGTGGGGTAGGAGGGTGGGTCAGGTGCACAAACTACCTGTCACCCAGCCCCTGGTCTACCCCCACAGGGCCTACGCCCACAGCTTACCAGGCACATGCTTGTCAGCAAACTTTATGTTGATGATGTAGGTTCCAGGCTCAGTGGGGCAGTAGGTGACTTTGCATGTGCCATCCTCCATGTCCTCGCAGTTGATGTCCACCTTGCTAGGGCCTTCAATGCTCAGCCCCAGGCCCCCATAGCCTGAGAAGGAGAAGGGACAAGCCTCCCTTGGCCCTGTGCTACCCACACCGCAATGCTCTCCCTGTCTCAAATCGCAGGCCCTGCCCAGAATGGGCACCCAATGCATGCAGTAATCACTAAGCAATGGGAGGGAGGTAGAGGGGTGAGTGAGACCCTGGTCCCAAGGACAATGCGCTTTCTCTTAGAAGTGCAAGCACTCACAGGATGTTCACTTCCCTAAATGGACCCAGGCTGTGAAGCCTGACAAGATGGGTCAGGAAATCCAGACAAGAGTATGGCAAAGTGGGTGTGGGGTAGGAAAGAAAGGCACCCGCCAGAGGGACCAGTTGGAATGGCACTCTTGGGGCAAAAGTACCTGCATTACGAGTGTCCACAAAGAACTCTGCCACCTGGAAAGTGTGCCCCTCGGAGAGTCCCTTGCCCCAGACTCGGACCTTGCTGGCATCCCCAATCTCAGATGGTCCCACCAAGATCTTGAAGGGGCTGTTGGTGACGTGCTTGCCGCCCTTGCGCACGCTCACCACGTGCTCGCCGACCTCCTTGGGGGTGAAGGAGATCCCTGTGGAGTGGGAGGGATCAGGCAGAGCAGCCCTCACGGCCCTTTCTCCCCCCGAGACACCCCTTGAGACCCAAGCTCACCGATGTGTCGGTTGGGCAGGCGCTTCAGCAGGCAGGGCTCCTCGTTGCCCGAGGGTGCTCGGATACTGGCAGTGAGCAGGCTCAGGTCACTTTCTGTGATCTTCAGCGACACATCCGTGGATGTGCCTACATTCAGCTGTGAGGTCCTCATCGAGTCATCGCCTGGGGAGGAGTTGGGCACTAAGCCACTGTGACCCCAGGCAGCTCTGCACCCCTGGGACTCAGGAGCCCCCAGGGCAGACAACTGTGGACTCAGCCTGCAAGAGCTGGGTCTATGTCACATTTTCTGGCAGCATCCACAGAAGGGCCTAGCACCCCAGTTCCTCCACAGCTGCCTTGATCCTGTGTGGGTTAAATCCCTAAACAAACTGGATCTAATGCTGAGTTGTGCTACCATAGAAATGAGACTCAGCACAGACTGCCAGCCCCATTTCTTGCTGTGTGGCCCTTGCATAAGCACTTAGCCTCTCTGGGATGTGCTTTTTTATCTACCCAGAAGATGGTCAATACCCTGGCTTTCAAGAGTAACTTCAAAAACAAAGTGAAGGGGCCAGGGAGATAGCTCCATGGCACAAGTGCCTGCATGGCAAGTGCAAGGTCATGAGTTTGAATCCCAGTCTCACCAAAAAAAAAAAAAAAAAGTGAGATCCTGCCTAAGCTGGCTGGATGGCCTTCTCTGCTGTGGAGAAGTGTACTCTGTCTATCCAGCAACTCTTCCTCCACCTTTAGAGGACTTCTATTCAAGTTCCCTGAGAAAACTACATGTCTGCCATGTGTTCTGTGCATATGTGGCTGTATGTTCATGCTATACGCTGATGGCTTCCAAATGCCACCCACCTGTGATCTTGGCTGTGAAGGGACTCCCTGGGATGTGCTTGTCATCAAAGCGTACAATGATGCTGTAGTCCCCAGGTGCTGTGGGCAGGTAGGACACGGTGCAGGTGCCATCCTTATTGTCCTTACAGGTGATCTCTGCCTTGGATGGGCCCTCCACAGCCAGGGATAGACCCCCTGTCAGGTGCAGACAGGGCTGAGGTCAGAGGTCCTGCTCCTGCATATGTAGCTGGCTTGTCCCCCACCCATCCTTGTAGCTCTCCTCACCTTCTCCAGCATCCTTGGTGACAATGGTGAAGGTGGCTGGCTTATTGACCATACCATGGCTCAGGCCTGGCCCATAGGCACTGACATGGCGGCTGTTGATGGCATCTACATAGAACTGTAGAGGACTCCCTATGGGGACAGGGAGGAGGCTGGGTCAATATAGGGCAGGGCAGGACAGATCAGGGGCTTTCTGTGCCTACCTAGGCCCCATACTTTCCAGCAGCCTCCCTGCTGAGGCCTGCACCTCTACCATGGGGACTTGGTTCCTGGAAGTCTGTCCCCGACCAGGGCACAAGCTTCTCTAAGGAGCACAGGATGTCTGCACACAGTGGTGCTCGACTGCTCAAGGAGGAAAGGTGCCGGCCCCCGCAACCCACTCACCAGGGATGTGGTTGCCATCATATTTGATCCCCATCTGGTGCAGGCCCTTCTCGGTAGGTGCGTATCTCACTGTGATGGTGCCATCCTTGTTGTCAGTGATATTGGGTCGAGCAGTCTTCCCAGAGGGCATCCTCACCTCCCCTGCAGAGCAGTTATATGGAGACCATGGTTTCTCCCACCAGAAGCCCCTGCTGCCCCTGGGTCTCAGGTTAGAGCAGCAGGGTGAAGCCTGAACTGAGAGACTGGTGGCTTGAGCCAGAGTTTTAGCTCTTCCCAACTTGGTTTGTGATCTAGAGTAGCTTGTTCCCCCTCTGAGGTCTCAGTTTTCAACTCTAGGAGGCTCGCTTTCATGCTGGGGTCACTAGGCTGTACCTGTGAGTTCCCCTTTCTGCACAGTGAAGGGGATGACTAAGTTGAAGGGCCTCAGCATGGACTCCAAGGGCTCCATGGGCACCACGGGCTCCTCTGTGGCCTGTGACAGGTAAGAGGAAATGGTCAGGGCCTACAAAGGGCTTGGGGTGCAGCCTGCCTCATAAGCAAAGGCGACAGAGCAAGGAGAGAACAAGATGATCAGAGACGACACCCAAGGGCCCAAGAGGTGAGGCAGCTGCAGAAATGAGGTGCTGCGCCTGCTTGGAGTTCCCTCTGCCCACATTGCTGCCTGCCTGCTCTGTAAGAGACCCCAAACCATGCCCCAGTATTGACTGCAGAAGAACAGAAGGAAGAAATGGAGGAAGAGGAGGAGGAAAGAGGCCGAGGTCCACCATGGCAGGCACACTACCCAGTATGTGGGGCAGGTGCCCGGCTGGGAAGGGGCGTAGGGCTGGCACAATGGCAGCAGTTCAGAGGGCTCCTCCACTCGGGGCAGGTCACACGCCTGGGGAGGCAAGGCATGGGGCCTGGGGTGCAACTCAGAGAATGGCTGGGGGACCTTAAGTCCTGCATGGGTATCTCAGGGTGCGTCACCCTGGTGCTCCTGCAAGGCCACCTTTGTGGAGACAGATTAAGGACAGCAGCTCCAGCAGAGGGGAGCACTGCATCTCTAAGTTCAGAGTCTACACCAGCCAAAAGCAGAGCTGTGCTTCCTTTCTGCTTTGGGAGGCTTCAGGGCCTCAATGGTCCCAGAGACAAGGACAGGTTCTGAGGCCTCTTGCTACTGCTAAGAATGGGGTTCCCTCCCTGCTCCCCACCAGCTGCTGCCTGTCCCTGGTGGGACTGTGAGCTTACCAGAACGTGGAAGGGGCTGTTGGGGATGTGCTCGCCCCCAAAGCGAATGGTGATGACATACTTGCCCGGTTCGGGCGCAGTATAGTAGATGTCAAAGGTACCATCGTGGTTCTCAACCACATCCACGTCAAGCTCTGCCCCATCAGGCGTGGACACCGTGCAGGTCACCTTCCCCTTGCCAGCTGCCTTGGCATCTACTGTGATCACAGTCTCCTCTCCAATCTGGATCCGGGGACCCAGGCAGGCACCTGCCATAAGGGAAAGTCAGGTTAGGAGCTGTGGGGGCTATGCCCAGTCCTTGCCCTGAGTTCTCAGCTGTCTGCCAAGCCCCCATCCCCTAGCAAAAGAGAGGAAGATTCTCACCCAGGCCATGGCCTCCAATGGACACTGGAAAGAGAGAGAAGAGTGTTAGGCCCTGCAGCATCCAGGGTGGGGCTGGAGTAGCAAGGGGCAGGGGCAGGCTCTCTGGTCAGCCATCCCTGAGGACTGGGGACATGTTCTGAGGGGGCTGGATAGTGAGAAGGGTGGGGATGTGGAGTGGGTGCCCACCTGTGACCAGGCACTTGCTGGCATCCCCAGTGGGCAGGGCATGGATTCGGAAAGGTGAGTAAGGGATCTCATCGCCGCCATACTTGATGGTGATGGTGTACCGGCCACTCATGTCTGGCAGGTATGACACAGTGTATGTGCCATCCCCATTGTCTCGGATATTGGCCTTCTTGGGCTTGCCCTCAGGGTCCTGAGAGAGAAGCAGGGGTCAAGGCCTGCCTGTACCTAGGGCCTGACTGAGAGGTAGGTGTGTGGGACTCACCAGGATCTGGACAGTGAGCAGCCCCTCCCCAGCATCCCGAGCATCGATGGTGAACTCCACTGGCAGGCTGGCAGGGATGCCGGAAGCGCTGAGTCCCGGGCCGCTGGCTCGCACCTTGCTGGCATCATGGGCTGGCAGCACCTTGATCTTGAATGGGCTTGAGTGGCAGGAAGGACAGACAATTGGCAGGGGTGTGTGGGGAGTTGGGTGGTGGGAGGTCCCACCTCATCTTGGCCACAAGCCCCCCCACTCCCACATGAACACACAGACAGGAGGGATATCTTTGTGGGAAAGAGGGGCCTGTTTCTGGGAGTCAGGTCGCACCCAAGTCCCAGGGCAGTTCACCCAGGGACTTTAACACAGCTTGAGCATTGCCTAGAAGGAGCTAGCTGTTTTTAAAGAAGGGCCTCTCTCATTAGCTCTTTCTGTAAGTGCTAATTTTTGTGTTAAAGTCCACTTCCAGGGCAGAGAGCTCCAAGGAGGAGCAAAGTGAAACAGCTACCAGATGAGGCTCACGTGGGAGGGGCTCTCTCCAAGGTCAGCAGTGGCCCCAGGAGAAGCCTCCAGGGCTAAGCTGCTCCTTACCTGCGGGGCACCTCCTGGTCAGCATACTTGACAGCTACTGTGTAGGGCCCATCGGTGGCAGGGGTATAGTGGACAGTGTGGGTACCATCCCCATTGTCATGCACCTCGACAGGCTCAGCCACACCTGGGCAAGGACAGCAGGGTCAGCAGAGCCTCTTGGCTCCTTGCCCTCCTATTTCCCCTCCCCCAACACTCTATACCTGTAGGACTCAGCACAGACACTTGCAGGGGGGCACGTCCAGCTTGACTGCAGTCCACTGTGAAAGTCTGGGGCACACGGGCCCTGACACCAGCCCCCAGCCCTGGCCCTGAGCACTTCACCTTCCCAGGGTCCACCACGTCCTTCACAGGCACCCGGAATGGACTCCCTGTGAGGAGGAGGAGGAGGACATCAGCCTCTACCCATCTGCCGTGAAGATCTCTCTGATGCCAAGGACCCAGGAAGAGGCAGCCTCATGCCTTGAGATAACTACAGTGAGGCCAGACCAACATTTGAAAGTGCTTAAGAACCTTCTAAAAATTTATAAATAAGAATAAAGGAGCTTGGCTATAGCCTGAGGCTGGACAAACCTTCCCATCTATTCTAAGGGTCAGGAAGAGGGTCTTCCTAACAATAAAATGTTTAAATGTTTTCTGACATTGACCTGGCAGCCAACAGCAATGACCTGGCTCATCTGAGTGACCAAGCGTCTTGAGTGGACCTGGATGGCTGAAGTCTGACTCTAGGCAAGGGCTGCTGGGAACGAAGGAGAGGGGCTGTCACATCTACAGCAGCCTCTGCCCAGCTTTCCAGCCTGGCCTTAGCACCTTTGGGCTTCCTGTCATCAGGGCTCCTGCCTCTACCTGCTCCAGGGTGCCCCTCTGCTGATCTTCACACCTAGCTCCCCTCTCCCAGAGTGGGCATCTCACAGCCTTCCCCACACCGCCCCTCCTGTGCACCTGGGATAGGCCGGCCCCCAAAGGTGATGTTGACATCATAGTCTCCAGGGCTGAAGGGGATGTACTCCACGGTGCAGCTGCCATCCTTGTTGTCTTTGCAGGACATCTTGGCTTCT
This sequence comes from Myocastor coypus, assembly GCA_004027025.1. Classification (NCBI taxonomy): domain Eukaryota; kingdom Metazoa; phylum Chordata; class Mammalia; order Rodentia; family Myocastoridae; genus Myocastor; species Myocastor coypus. The sequence continues at coordinate 18,539 of PVJA010006175.1, forward strand.
GAAGGGCCCTCAATAGCTAGGCCTAGGCCACCGGTGCCAGCTCCTCTGCAAGATGACACCCCCATCCCCTCTGCTAGGACCACTGAGTGTGGAACGTAGAGAGCTGGGGGCTAGGGAGCAAAATGAGAGCAGGCAACTGGGGCCCCACAGAGGAGGGAAACTATGGGAAGTTCGTACCTCAAGGGGAGAAGGTGGAGTGAGCCACAGACAAAAGGACAGATGGGAGAGACAAGCTCAGGTGACCACAGCCTCAGGTCAGGGTTAGGGAAGGGTGAGGATACCTGGTTTCCACAGTGAAGCGGTTGGACTTGTTGACCAGACCACTCTCTAGGCCTGGCCCAAAGGCCTGGACTCGGGTGGGGTCACAGCCTTCAGTCACGCCCACTCGGAAAGGGCTCTTGGGCACAGCCACCTCATCATATAGCACCTCCACCAAGTGCACCCCTGGAAGTCAGCCATGGAGTCAGTCGGGGAATGTGGGCCTCACCATCCCACCAGGCTGAACTCATGGGAATGGCTCCCCGCTAGATGCGCCTCACTCAGCCCAGCCACTCACCTTCTTCATAGGCTGTGTACTGCACTCGGTAGGTACCATCCCCGTTGTCTGTCATGTAGGTGTCTGTCTTAGCACCCGAGGGGTTGAGCACACGAGCTGTCACGTGGTTGCCACCCACGGCTGTTAAGGATCTTGCGTCCACAGTGAACTCAGTGGTTACCTCCCGAAGGACACCTGCATCCCGCAGAGATTCTCAGCATGGGTACTTAGTCATAATCTTCTAAGGAGAGCCCAGCTATCCTATCTATGCTCTTGCTGGCCCCAGGCTGGCCTCTGCAGCTCGGGGCATTTTCTGCCCACGTCAGTTGCTCCACCAGGATATGGGTCCTGGAGGGTAAGTCTGGGTCTCACCTGTCTCTGTCTCCCCTACACCCAGTCCTGAGTGTGGCTTCTGCAGATGGCCCACTTATGCTACTGTCCTTTGACTCTTACCATCTTTGGTCCCAGAGCTCTCTACTGAGCAGGGTTCTTAGCTTTCCTAGGTCTGAGGCCCCTTAAGCTAGTAAGTGCAAAGACTACCCAGAAAAATCCCCAGGGGAAGGTGCCCTTTTGTCACAAGAGCAGGGGCCAATATCCATGCCCTGCTTGCCCCCTTGACACTTTCTTTAGGATGTCTGGACCCCTAAGGCCTTGGGGTTCCAGAGAGCTTTCTCTGGAGCCCAGCCCCCAGCCCTGCTTCCCTCCCTCCCACAGCTGTCTCCTCTCTCACTCACCATGAGGCTCCACTCCAGGCCCTGAGACCTTAACACCACTTGTGTCAACAGCTGGTTGCACGTGGACACGGGTGGGGAACTTGGGGATTGGGTGACCGCCATACTTGATGGTGATGGTATAGGTTCCAGGGAATGCAGGGCTATAGGTGATGTGGTAGGTGCCATCTGCGTTGTTGTGGATCAGCACCTCTGCCTTGACGCCGGCATCTGACAGGATCTCGATGGTCAGCTCAGCCTCACCCGCCTCTGAGCAGTCCACAGTGAAGGTGGCTGCCTCTCCAGCCTTACCACGCTCCAGGCCTGGCCCACTAGCCCGAACCTTGCTTGGGTCAAACACGGGCTGGATGGTAGCCTTGAAGGGTGATCCTGGGATGTGGGCTTCGGCGAATAGGATGTTGATGGTGTACTCGCCGGGTTCTGTTGGCAGGTAGCTGACGGCACATGAACCATCGCCATTGTCCTGGCACTCGATCTTGGCCTCACAGGGGCCCTCCACAGTCAGCCCCAGGCCACCTGTGCCAGCACCTTTGGTATCGATGGAGAATGGTGCAGGGGTGCCTACCAGGCCACCCTTGAGCCCAGGGCCATAAGCACAGACCTAGGAGGGGGCAGGTCTGTGAGTTCTCCATTTCTAGCCTTGCCCAAACTGCCCCACCTCCATAGTGGCCCCACCGCCCCCAAGCTGAGAACCTTCAGTGGAGCAGCTATGGCAGGCTGAGTACAAGTATTCAGAGGATGAAATGATTTGTCCTAGTTAGTGGACTCAGGATTTAAGCCAAGGCTTTTAATCACTAAGATGTCTTTAAGAAGGTCCTGGGGTGGTGGACAGACCTGTGCCTAAGCCCTTGGCTATGCCCACTCCTGGTACCTAAGTCCTGCCCTCTGCACCTGATTGGTCCACCTTTCTCACAAAGCCCCAGGTCCTGGCTCTAACCAACCCATCTCCTCACCTTAGAGGGGTCTGGGGGCAGTACCCCCTCCACAGTAAAGGGGCTACCAGGCACTGGGTGGCCATCATAGGTGATGTCCACCTTGTAGGGTCCCTCTTCAGGGGGCATATAACGAACTGCCTGTGCTTCTGCTCCACTCCCGGGCTCCAGTTTGCAGGGGATTGGTCGTCGGGAGGGTGAGGTCATCCGCACATCCAGCTGTCCCTGACCACCGGCCCCTCGTGTATTCACAGAGAATGCTTGCTCTTGCCCCACAGCCACCTCTGCATGGAGCACAAGTGCATAAGGGACACCATGGACAGTGACTCCAGCCCACCCCATTCAAACACCCCTCACTCCCAACTCTCACTTACTGTTGTTGAGGCCTTGAACTTTGACTTTGCTGAGGTCTAGTGGGGGTGCCACATTCACTATAAAGGGGCTTTTGGGGATAGGGTCCCCACCATAGGTCACTGTCACCGCCATGTTGCCCTATTGGGTATAACAGAAAGTCAGAACTAGGTAACTTAGCTATGGCCCAGCAATATGTCCTGGCCTATGTGAACTCAGGCTCAGCAGGATGGGAGGCAGGAACAAACACAGAATAGAACAGTTCTGTGGGACTGGAGGATCCCAGGTCCCTGGTCACATGCAAGGATAGGACGCACCTGCTGGACAGCAGTGTACTTGACGGTGTAGGAGTAATCGTGGTTGTCTATGATTTCAAAGTCCCGCACAACCTCACCCTTGGCAGCCCCAGAAAAGTGCACATCCAGGTTGGCCTTGCCAGCTCCCTTGGTTAGCACCGTGAAGTGAGTAGGCTTTCCGACTTCCACACCTGTGAGGCCACCCAGAGACAGGGGTGAGGACCTTGTCCCAAGCCCAGCTTCACACTGGGCCCCCGCCTCCAGATGCCTACCTGTGCGGTTCAGCCCTGGACCCTCAGCTTTGACCTTGCTGGCGTCGTGGGATGGGTCCACCTTGATGTGGAAGGGGCTAGCAGGGATCTCCTGGGTGTGGAAAGGACTTGGTCATGGCTCTGCCCACACAGCCTTCCCATGCCAGGCTGAATGTTGGTCAAGACACTCAGCAGATGAGTGTGGACAAGGATGGCCTGTGCGCAGCCCTGTGTGTCCTCTTGGCCACAGTGCCCACATTCAGAGAAGGGTCTGCATAACTGTGCCTCCTGTCCCCAAATCCAAGAACTGCTAGCTGCCTGCATAGACCTCCTACACGTAGACCTCTGTCACTCCCAACAGCAGAGGGCTGGGGTACCTGGTTGGCAAACAGCACCATGATAGTGTAGTGACCAGCTCCTGGGGGTGTGTACTTGACTGTGAAGGTATCGTTGTCATTCTTGATGATGTCAAAGTCAATGTCAGCTTCTGCAGGTCCCACTACACCAGGAGCACACTTGATGCCAATGCTCACATCACCTGAGGGAAGGCAGGCAGAGGCCTGAGAGGGGCCCAATCCTCCCACACCCACCAGTACAGGATCCCACTGGAGTCCACACTCCCTCCTGTTCAGATCCAGCCTTGCATATACGCACACCTTGCCCTGCTTCGCTGCAGTCCACCGTGAAGTAAGTGGGCTCATTGGCTTTGAGGCCTGTCTTCTCCACACCAGGGCCATATACCTTCACCCTCTCGGGGTGACTGCCTTCTCCCACGTTCACCTGTGGGCAGGGGTCAGAGCTCAGTGCCTCCCTCAAGTCCCATCCTCTTCCTCATACTACCTGCCCCAGCCTAATGGATCCATTTTAGCCCCACTGAGGGATTTTTGGGATGAGGAGAGCTGCAAAGTTCCAGAGACTGCCATCCCACCCCTGCTGAATAGAGCCCGCCTCTCTCTTGGAGCCCTTGGGAGTGGGAATGGGGAAAGCGTGCAGGACACACCCTGAAGGGGCTCTTAGGCACGTTGACACCACCCCAGGAGATGATGATGGTGTGCTTGATGGGCTTGGTGGGCACGTAGGAGCATCGGAAGGTGCCATCACCGTTGGGGATCACCTTGATGTCGATGAGGCAGCCGTCTGCATCCTGTGGGTGTCACCCAAACAAGGCTCTTAGTGGCAGCAGGCAGCCTCAGCACCGCTCCTGTCCTGCCCACTAACACACTGATGCCTCGCCTGCCCTGTCATCAGACCATGTGCCCTAGTGCTCTAGTACCACATGCTCTGGTGGCCAGGGCCCACGCTGGGGACCAGGAGCCCTGGCTCAAGGCCACCTGTGTGGCCTATTTTCGCAGTCTAGCTTTCTTCATCTCTGAAATGGATCAGGGAGAACAGAGTGAAATCAGAGTTCCTAAAATGGAGGAGCCTGAAGAAAATGTTCATTAACCTCTCGGGACCAATGGGCACGAGTTTGAGAAAACGAAACCAGTGTTCTAAAATTCAGTAGAATCATCTTTCAAATGTACATTATCAGTAAAAAAATCAGTTTTGTATAACATAGGATTCTAAGATTACCATAAGTAAGAAAATCAGTTTTAAGTTTTTCGTCTTACTAATGTACCCACGAGACTCACTCCTGCCTTTTTGATATGTCAATCTCCTTTCTGGAGACCCTGCCAGGGACAGTGGGGGAAGCAGAGCCTGGGTAGCACTCACCTGGGCATAGAGCTTCAGGTCTCCCTTGCCAGCTGCTCGGGCATCGATGGTAAACTCGGCAGGCTTATCTACGATGCAGCCAGTGGGCTCCAGGCCAGGCCCAAAGGCCTTCACCTGGGCAGGCAAGAGATGAGAGCTGGGTTGGGCCTGGAGGAGCCCTAGCTCACCACCCCCCAACGCAGCCTGTGTGCAGCAGCTGGGCTCGCACCTTGTCTGGGAAGCAGTCTGGTGGGGCTGGCTGGATGTGGGCAATGAAAGGGGAGTCACGGATGTCCTCATCATCACAGATGACATGCACAGCATACTCTCCAGGCTCTGTGGGCCAGTACCGCACATCGCAGGAACCGTCACCTTTGTCATCGCACTCAATCTTGGCCTGTGAGGGCCCCTCAATGGAAAAGCCTGGGTGAGAAGCAGAGCACAAGAGGGTATGAGAGACAGCTTATACTTACGCGGGTTTCTGATTTCTTCCTATGGCAACCACTCCATTCACCCTGCATCCCATCTCCCTGCTCATCCTGATGACCCTGAGTGCTTCCACCTTCTGTCCCTAGTCACCCCCCAGTGTCCATCCCTCCAAAATGTCATACCTCTCCCCACTAGTCCCGCCTTTTCCTACCCAGCCACTTACCCAGTGTCCCCACTTCTGTGCCAATGGCCTCCACCACAAAGTCAGCTGACTTGCCCACCTGGCCAGTCTCCAAACCAGGACCCCAGGCCCGTACCTTCTGTGCCCCTGCCTCTGGGCTCACCTGGACTTCGAAGGGGCTAGGGCAAAGAGGGAGCCCACATCAGTGCCAGCAAGAGCCCCTGCCTGAGGCACTCTCCTCTCCACCCTGTTGCCCACAGCTTGCCTTCCTTCCTCTTGCCCCATGATGGCTTAAACAGCTCTTACCTTCGTGGGATGGCGTAGCCGCCCCATGTGATGGTCACCACATACTTCCCAGGCACCACAGGGTAGTATTCGCACTCAAACACATCATCTCTGGCCTCCCGCACCTTTACCAGCTCCTCTGTGCCCTCTGGGGGGAGGGCAAGTTATGTACTGTGAGTCCTGATTTCTCAATTATCTCAAGAAAGCTTTGGGGCCCAGGGAGCTAAGGGCAGTGTGAGTGGGCAGAGCTGAGACTTAGGGCAGGAACCATGGTCACCCCAGGGAGCCCTACAAGACAGACTGAATTAGTTCTAGTTTGCAGGCTGGGAAACTGAGGCAGGCCAGAGACAATGTGCCATAATCCCAAGGTGCCCCTTTGGGGTCTTCTCCCAGTACATCCCCTCCCACCTCCATGCTGGCCCTGGTACGTACTTGGCCCCTTAACTGTGATCTTGAGCTCCCCACTACCGGCACCCTTGGTGAACACCTTGAAGTCAGCCACCTCTTTCACACGGACACCTTTGGGCTGCAGGCCTCGCCCAGAGGCACGGCAGGCATTGGGATTACAGGCTGGGGAGAGGAAGGAAAGGGAAGTTGGCTTGTCTCTGTCACTGCCCACAGCCCTTTTGACGCTTCATACCAACAAGCATAGGCCATGACCCCATGCAACCTTGCCCTGGTCTCTGTTATGATTCCCAAACAACCGGGATGCTGGCAGCTATGCTGAGCAGAGAGCTGGCCCCAGGTCAGGGAGGTTACAAAAACCTTTCCTGCTGGGGTCCTCAGAGCCATTGCCACTTGGCACAAAAGACATGATAGAGCCTGGGCTGACAGTGGACTAAGAGAGACAGGGAAGGGCCCTTTACCCATACCAAGTCTATTCATCAGGACCTTCTCAAAGCCACCATCACAGACTCAGGAGCCAGGTCATGCTGCAAAACACCCAGCAGTGCCATGGAACCAGAGCTGTTCCATGTAACACAAAGCCTGCCACAGAGCACAGGCAATGCATAGAATATGGCCTGCTACCCGACATGGGCAAAAGTAGGAATCTCTGTCTGCCACAGAACACATAACATGGCATGGTGCCTCAAGGGGTACCAAAAAAATAGGCAAAGAGATGTAACCCAGAGCCTGCTACAGAACACAAGCAGTGGCACAGACTCTAAGCTGACCATAGAAATTATCAGGCAAATGGCAAGGAAACTAGTCCTGCCAGGGAGCACAGCCAACAGCATGAAACCTGGGGCCTGCCACTAAATGCCACAGAATAGGGCTAATCCACAGCATGTGGGTCATGCTACACAACACAGGTGAGGCCAGTCAGGTATGGCTATGCCCAGCCTTGCCTGCACTGGTGAGTACTAACGTGGCGCCACTTTCTTGCTCTGGTGGACGATGGGCACAGAAGAAGCAGAAGGCAGCAGGGGCACTGAGTGTAGGGAGAGAGCCAGCGCAGAGGGGTCAACTGAAGGCCTGGCAAGTTGGTGGGCTCTTACGGGTCACCAGTATGGCCCTGCCACTTCCCTTCAACCTTTCCATAGTAGCACCTGGTGTGGTATCCTTCAGTGGTGTCATGCCCCTCCCTTCACTCAGTTCAGGCTCCCCTCAGTTAGCTGCCCCACTTTATGGATTAGGTCCCTCCTCTCCCATCAGTCCTCAGGCCCAGAATTTGGTGGCAAGGCTTTCTGCATCCTGGGTTCGGTATGGGTTATTTAAAGGATCAGTGTAAAGCCACTTACCTTCTGCCACGTGGACAGGGAATGGGCTGCGAGTGATGGGGGAACCAGCAAAGGCCACGTGCACTGTGTGAGGTCCCTCCATCACAGGCCTGTATGTGCAACGGAATGTGCTGTCACCCTTGTCCTCCAGAGCCACTTCTACTGTGTCCTGACGGCCTTGTGGGTCCACAATCACCACAGCAACATCGCCAGTGCCAGCCCCTGCATGGACAAACCCCATCAGGAACCATTCTGGACACACAGTTGATCATGGCTCCCCCATTTTGAGGCCAGGCAGCACCTGCTTAGAGCCCCTGCCCAGCCCCCTGTTCACACCCCACCTCTCATCAAGAGCTGCCCACCTGGTATACCTAGGGGCCCATACATACCAGCAGTATAGATGTCAAAGTAGGTGGGTTTGTTGGCCACGTTACCCACAGGTTCCAGGCCAGGGCCACGGGCTGACACCTTGTTGGCATCTCCGAGGGCCATGCCCACATTCACCTCAAAGGGGCTACGCTCAATGTTCTGGCCAGCAAAGAGCACAGTCACCTAGTGGGTCACAGGTCAAAGATTAGCTTCTAGTGGAGAGCAGTTCTGAGAGGGGTGGAGGGGCAGAGCCAAGGACGGTGGATGGTTGATGCCCTGAGAGGGGTGGGTGTAGGCTGAGAGCGGTCCACTGAGTTACAGCCATGGATGTGAACAGCAGGGAAGGTGGGAGGGCCTGTAGGGAGATACCTTGTGTAATCCAGCAACCTTGGGCACATAGGAGACAGCGTATGTGCGGTCCTTGTCATTATTTGGAACCACCTTGGCCTATTGAAAAGGAAAAAGGCTGGAAGTCACAGTGGTTGTGGCTCCTGCTGACACCACAGTGCTCAGGGCTTTCTAGACACAGATGGCACCATGGTGACACCTTAAGTCACCCCTAGACATCTGGTTCCAATCTTATGCTAATCTCTCCATTCCCAGGGCCTCTCCATACCTCCTCCGTGTGGCCCTCAGGGTCCTCAATGTAGACCAGCACCTCTCCCAACCCAGCATCCACTGTTTGCACAGTGAAGTGTGCAGGCTGTAGGACTGTGTTGCCATGGGGCTCAATGCCTAGGGGTGGAAGCAGAATCCACATTACACAGCGGGACCCTACTCTGCCTCAGCTTCCCTGGGAAAAGCCCACAGGTTTCCACACATACCAGGCCCATAGGCAATAGCTTTCTTGGGGTTCAGCTGCTTAGAGCGGACAGGAGCACCAGGTTTGAGCTTGGCTTTGGGAAACTGGGAGAGGTAGGTCATTACTGAATGCTCATCCACGTTGGGGTCCACAATCTCTTCGGGTGCGATCACCTGCACAGAGAAGAATGTTCTTGTGGTAGCCTCTTACCCAGCAGCCTTAGCTCTCATCTGCATCCTGCCACAGATCCCAACAGGCCGGCTCTGTCTCTGGTCCCCCATCCCTCATGCCTCACACTCCATCCATCTGCCAATGTACCTGGGGCACCCCGAGCCAGTCGTCTGCTTGTTGCATGGCCTCTCGGGCATTCTGTACAGGCTGGTTGGGATCCCAGGCCTCCCAGTCTGGGCAGAGGCCTGGAGAGATGGTGGAAAGAGTCAGGTTAGGGGAAACCAGGCAGCAGATGCAGAGCATTTGTTCTCCCTACATCTTCAGAGGCTGCAGCTTTATGCCCTTGGCGGCCAGCTTGAAGCCCATGATCAGCCAGGTTCCTGCTGTGTCCTGTGGTTGCAGCCCATCCGCTGGGATTCCAAATGAGGCTCAGCAGCCCTCACTAGCATCAACAATGAAGGCTTTCTGCCCCAGCTGACGCAGCCTGGCACAGCCCTGACAGCCAGCCTCCTGCCTGCTTAAGACACAGCAGAGACCCTGGACACCAAGCCCCCACAATGGACCCTTACCAGACTTCTTTTTCCTTATTCAAGGGACTTCAGGGGTAGGGAAGGGAGACCAAAGCCCCATCCCACACAGCCTCTGACATATCCCTTCAAGCTGCAGCCCCAATTCTCTTAAGTATTTCTTACACTAGGTCCAGGCATAAGAATCCCTGTCCTTTCCTGACTGCCTTGGAAGAGGATAAGTTGTCCTTTATAATCATAAAGAGCCCAGCCTCCTAGCAGAAAAAAAATGCCATGAGGGGCTGGGGAGATAGCTCAATCGAATAAGCGCTTGCCTGGCAAGCACAAGGGTCTGAGTTCAATCCCCAGTTCCAAAAAATAAATAAATAAATAGATAGATAGATACATAGATAGATAGATAGATAGATGGATGGGTGGATGGATAAATAAATAAATAAATAAATAAATAAATAAATATGCCATGGCAGTCCAGATCACACTGTGAGGCTGTGACGCTATACAGGGTCAGGACATGCTTGGTCCAGAGCTAGAGGGCTACCTTATGCATTAATGGGGAGAGGGGCACTCAAAGGCTGGACTCCATGACTGGCCAGAACAGCTGAGCTCACTGCTGGCAGCCACACCAGCTGTGGGCAGTAGCTCAGCAGCTAGGAATGCTTCCCAGGCAGCCTGCCCCCACCTCCCATCCCCTGCTCCCTGGCTGACCCTCAGGTGGGGGTGGGCTTCCCGCAAGGAGCTGTGGCTCCTCAGGCAGTGGACGCAGGAAGAAGAGCTCTTTTCTCAGGAAATAGTCAAGAAGGAGCTGTGCCCTGGCCGACACAGCTTCAGTTTTCTAAAGGGCCTGATCTAGTCTCACCTGATTAGGTCAGGGCCCATATCCAGAAGGGCCAGGATTGGATCACAGGCCAATACTGGACAGTACTGTGCTGCCTCTACCCACGTCATCCTGCACCCCAGCCCCTTCTCAAATTCTTCCAGGACCTCACTAAGAAGAGTCTACTCTCAGCCTAACTCTGGCTTTCTTGCTATAAGTCCCATTGTACCTCTCCCTGCTCAAAGCGGGTGGCTCCCATGTGGCAAAGCAGAGAAGTAAGACTCTGGCCTCCAGGTAATCACTGAGAACTCACAGCCCTGTCTGAACCTCATTTGAATCCCACTGCCTGGGCCTGTAAAATGAGGTGTTTTAAATCTTTTCCTGCCACTGTAGAATCAGGCCCGCCCCCTGATCCAGGCTTATGCCAGCAATGACTTCTGCTAGAGGAGGAACAGACTCCATGGTGCTCCTGATTGCTGATAACACCCAGCCTCACCTCATTCCCACTGCCCTTCCAGGTTGAGGGCTTTGAGGGTGCCTGCTGGCCTACTCACCAGGTGCACAGTTGTCCACCAGGGCACCCAGGGCCTTGCCATCCTGCCAGTCACGGTTGAAGTTGGTGATGGGCAGCTGGGGCACCTTGTTCTGGATCCAGCCAAGCAGGCGCTGCTTCGGTGTCTGCTTGCGAGCATCCTCATCATCCTCATCCTCCCACATGGGCATGGAGATGGAGTAGTGCAGGATCAGTGTCCAGATCAGGCCCAGGATCAGCTTCAGGTTACCATCCACAATGGCCTTGCTGTCTGCAGGGTGAAGGGGACAAGCCCTCTGAGCAAGATCCCACCCTGTACCATGCCTCTGCCCTGATGCCCACTTATACTGCTGGGCTCCTGGGAAATCTGCTAGAGTGTCAGGGTCAGGCTTTGCCCTCCACAATCTGCCTGTTTCTTTTTTTTTTTTTTTTAATCTGCCTGTTTCTTTGCCTACTAAATTCTCGCTCTTTGACAAGGTCTGGTCCATGTGTGAAGTCCTCCACAGGAGCTTTACTTCTTGAGTACCTTCAGTATCTTGAGGCTGGCTTCAATTTAATCCATTTTTCCATTTTGGGCCTCCTAAAATGTAGGCCTTTTGGGGACAGACACTATGTTTTTAAAAAATCATTTTATCGACATATAACAAACTGCACAGGATCAGTACAAGTCTGATCTAGTAGTAAGACCCTGAACACCCTGTACACCCTTCCATAAAATACACACACACACACACACACACACACACACACACACACACACAAACCCCACACATATTAGAGTACAATTGGATGAGATTTGACACAAACCCATTGCCACAAATCAAGAATAAATAATTAGCATGCCCACAACTCCCTAAATTCCCCTGGATATAGCCTGTCTTTCTGATCTGTTCTCTGTCATGGCAAATTAGTTTGTATTTTCTAGAAGTTTACATAAATGGGATCATAGGGGCCCGGCGGGATGGCTCAGTGGTCTAAAAGCACCTGCTTGGGAAAGCTTGGGCAGCTTCAGGGACCATGGTTTGATCCCCGGCACCACATGCTGTGCCAGCCCTGCCCTCGGGGTGGGCTGAGCCAGCCATAAAAATGAGTGAATAAACAAATAAAGGTTCTGAAACAAGAAAATAAATAAATAAATAAAATTAAAAATTCTTTTAAAATAAATAAATAAATAAAATAAATGGGATCATAGAATCACCTTGAGGGGGGCTTGCCTACCTGCCTTCCTTCTTTCCTCCCTCCCTCCCTTCCTTCCTTCCTTCCTTCCTTCCTTCCTTCCTTCCTTCCTTATCTCCTTCTTTCTTTTGAGACAGAGTTTCACTGTGTAGTCTAGGCTGGTCTTGAACTCATGGTGATCCTCCTGCCTCAGCTTCCCAAGTGCTAGGATGACAGGCATGTGCCACTATACTTGACTTGACTTTTTTCACTCTAGACCCTGGGTTTTACCTTCTGCACTAAATACCTAGGATTTAGCAGGGTCTCAATAAAAGTGATTGAATTAATATTTTGAAAGTTTAGCCAATGTTTACTTTATTTATTTATTTATTTTCTTTCTTGTTTCAGAACCTTTGTTTGTTTATTCACTCATTTTCATGGCCGGCTCAGCCCACCCCGAGGGTAGGGCTGGTGCAGCATGTGGTGCCAGGGATCAAACCACAGTCCCTGAAGCCACCCAAGCTTTCCCAAGCAGGCGCTTTAGACCACTGAGCCATCCCGCCAGGCCCCAGCCAATGTTTACTTTTTAAAAAAAGTTTTTTTCTTTTTCTTCTCTCTTTTTTTTTTTCCTTTTTGAGACAGGGTCTTACTGTGCAGTTCAGGATGACCTTCAGCTCACTTTTGTAGCCCAGGCTGGTCTTGAACTCACACTGATCCTCCTGCCTCAGCCTCCCAAGTGCCGGGATTACAGGCATGCGCTACCACACCTGGCCTTTTTTATTTTTCTTAAACCTCATTTATTTCTTTGTGTTATGGCTGGCTCAGCCCACCCTGGGGTGGGATGGCGCAGCATGTGGTGTCAGGGATCAAGGAGCGGTCCCAGCACTTGCCTGAACCTTCCTAGGCAGGTGCTTTAGACTGCTGAGACATTTCACTGCCCCCCAGTTTTTACTCTTTAAAATAAAATTAAATCTATTTAAAAAAAAAAAAAAAAAAAAGGACTATCAGTGAAATAAATCAGAAAAAAATAAAATTAACAAATTTTAAAAAACCTTATTACAGTGAAAGACATTGCTGAGAATGATAGGATAAGTGTGTTCAAAGTGTATTAAAAAAAAAAAAAAAAAAGAAAGAAAGTTTAGCCAAATAGCTCAGAGGATTAAGGTGCCTACAAGCAGGCACAGGGGTCGGGGGTTTGATCCCTGGGCCTGCCATGCTGGTCCCACGCCTACCCTCTCCCAGGCATGCTAAACCGGCAATTGAGACTGGGCATGCCTGTAATCTTAGCTTTCTGGAGGCTGTAAATAGGGGGATCACTATGAGTCTGATCTAGTAGTGAGACCCTGAACATCCTGTAGACCCTTTCCTAAAATACAAAAACAACAGAGAGAGAGAGAGAAAGAGAGAGAGAGAGAGTTTAAATTGGAGAAGAATAGGGCCTATTCCACCCAGAACCTATTCCAAAGGCCATAAGAGCTTTAAGAACAAAGGAAAGCCGGGCGTGGTGGCTCACGCCTGTAATCCCAGCACTTGGGAGGCTGAGACAGGAGGATTGGTGCGAGTTCAAGACCAGCCTGGGCTACAAAAGTGAGCGCAGGACCAGCCTCAACTGCATAGCGAGACCCTGTCTCAAAAAGACAAAAAAAAAAAAAAAGAAAAGAAAAGAACAAAAGAGTTCTGGGAGAAAGAAGGGGCACATGCTCAGTTAAGGTTTGAAAGTCATGTTGCCAAATGCTGAGCACAGTGGGATCTCAAAGCCAGGAGAAGGAAATTTAACTGGGGCGGTGGGGGTGGGGTGGGGTGATGGCTACACACCCTCTACCTATCACCTCCTCTGAGTAATAACCAAACCTGGCTCCTCAAGACTTCAGAGCCACAGTTCTCCAGTAACAGCTAGGGAAATATCCAGGAGGAGAGGGGGCCAGGGTGCACATTTTGGAATCCAGCCTGTTGTAAAGCACAATGCAGGCCTGAAATCCATCTGCTTCTTGAAGCACTGACTGCTTTTAAGAGGCTGGGAGCAGGCAAAGACATCTTGTTTACTGATGTTGCCCAAGAGATGGGAGAAGGTAGGGCTGGAGACTCCACTTTATGAACCTTTTCCTGCTCCCCTCTCCCAGATCCTGGGGGTGGGGGAGGGATCTCACTCCACCCCCACCTGCCTCTGGAAGGAATCCTGTCTCTCTGGGCCCCGTGCGCCCCCACCCTGCCACTGATTCATCCTTCCTTCCCCAGCAGCTCCCCAGCCCTCCCCTTTCCCCTGGCTCCACTGCAGCACAATGCTTTGGCAGCCCTTGGATTCCATGACACACTCGCCATCAGCCTCTGGTACTTTCTTTCACTCTCTCACACACACGAGCCCACTCCGCTTTCACACAGTCTGGTCTGACCAGCTGGTGCCCCCAGCCTCTCACAGCCCTGACAGCCGGCAGAGCTGGAGAGCACACATGCAGAAGCCTCCTTGCAAGCTGAAGTCAGGCCCCTGGGAGGGAGGCCTAGAAGCCTGGGTTTGGGAGGTGATGAGGGGTGGAGCAAGGGTCATTCATGTTTGCTGGACAGTTTTCTCCTTAGCAACTGGCCCTGGGCCAGATAGCAAGTGGTCCATAGTGTGGAGCAAGATGGGGACAGCCAATTCTACTCCCACCCTGGGAACAATGACCTTCCTCTCTCTCCTTCCCTTGGAAGCCAGGCAGAGGGGAGAGCACAAACCCAGCCTGCTTCCTGGAGCAGCACCCACTGAGTTATACTTAACTGTTACCCCCAAAGGAGTAGAAGAAATCGGACAGGTAGTCCCATTCCTAATACACACTGCCTCTAGTGGAGAGGGCTGGGCAGAGGGAGGTGCTGGGACAGCTGCTGCCCCCTCCTGCCCCTCCTGGGCTGTTGGCTCCAGGAGAAGGAATAGCAACTGGGGAACAGCTGTGGTAGAGAGCTGTCTCATAGACCTCTTTGTTTCAAGGGGCTGAGGGGGAAGTGGGGGCCCAAAAGGGGCTGCTGGGGGGGAAGAAGGGTATGAAGCCCCTGATTGGGGCTGAGAACTCCTCTTGCAGATGGACTCAGAAAAGTCCCACCTCCCTGCTCCCATCCCAAACCTTGGCTTCCTGACTAGGAAGAGTAACGGGGGGGATCTTTATGAGATCCCCAAAGTGCCCAGATGCTTAATTTCGGTCCTGGGACAATGTCCTGCAGGAGGCCTCTGGATGGCCTGTCCGTAGAGCTAAATGGACCTAGGAAACTGGAGGAAGCAGCGCACCCACTCTTTGCAGGTCAGCTCTTTACGCATGTGGGTCTCCCATCTGGGGTCTGTGCTCCTTCCCTGTAGCCTCAGCCCTGGCCTAATAGCCAAATTGCTGACAGCTTATCTCATCAGTGTGCGTGAACCTCTTGGCCTATTGGAGCACAGCTCCCCTTCCTCCCAGCAGGAACCCAAGGAACTTCCCTCCCACCCCCAAACAGCTCTGGCTTTTTTCCCCTGGACTAGGAGCTGGCCCCTCCACAGCTGAGCCAAGGGGGCTGGAGCCAGGCACCGCCATGGGGGAGGGGAGAGGTACACCAGGAAGGATGAGGCCTGGAGAGGGGCCGGCAGCCCCCAGCAGCCGCAGCCTGAGGGAGGGGAAGGAGAGCAGCTCCCTATACTGTTTCACAAAGGCCTTGGCTTTTCCCTGGAGACTTCACCTGGGACAGTCTGTCTTGCCTTTCAATCCCAGCATGAGGGGATGACAGATAGCCCAGGACTGCCTCTCAACCCTCATCCCTACCCCTCAACCTCACTACACACACCAGGGCCCCTCCCCCACCCCTTGCCCTCAGGCTTGTCCTTCTGGAAAGCTCAGACATCTGCTGTGTCACGGAGACAGGGATAGTTCCAGGCCAGGGCTGGCGGGTGGGGTGGGGAGGACAATACTGGGTCAGGAGGAGGTAAGGCCTAGGGAGGGGACTGGACAGGGCAAAGGGCCCCTGGACTGACCTCAGCTGCTAATTCAGGATGCCTAGGGATGGCCCTGAAGGAGAGTGGAGGTGAATAGGCAACCAGTTATGCAGACAAGACTTTGGGAGGTGGGCACTGGCCCCTCGAACAACGCCCCTCCTGGAGCCCTAGGAAGCACCCTAAAAAGGTCCTTCTATAAACTACATGAGTGCTCCTAAAAGCTCACCACAGCTATGGGTCTGCTTCAGGCCACCAGCCTGCCAGGATGGAAGAGGGAATGTGAGGGGCATATCTGCCTATTACCACCTGAAGCCCCCTTTGGGCCAGTGGGAGCAAGGCTGGAGGCCTCCCCACCTCCACCCAGCACAGACACACCTTCCAAATCTGGTTACACTCAATGATTTCCTCCCTTCCAGGGGCCATTCCCTCCCTCCCAAGCCCAGACTGTTAATGCCAGCCAATCCCAGGTCTAGGGTGTGGGCTGGGACAGGGCACCCAAAGGCAGGAACCCCCTCTAGTCAGGCCTAAGCTGGAGAAGGGCAGGCAAGGGTTAAGCTGCCTGCCACTGTTCAGTGCCTTTTTAGGTTTCTGAGGATGGGCCTTCCCTGTCCCAGCCTGGGCCTGAACCCAGCTGCTGAGCACAGCCTGCTGAGAGCCTTGGTGGCGCTGCCTGGCTACCAGCTCTCCATGGCCTCAGAGCTATGACACCCAGACTGGGGTTGTGTGGCTTCAGTTCAGTCTTTTCCCATGGAAAGGATGGGATGACACTTATTTCACTGATTTGGTGTAAATAGCCCCCCATCAGTCATCTGCTCTCAAGCACCCGTGGGGGCTGCCCTAGTAGAATAAAGGGGACAGCAAGTGGCCCCAGGCTGGTGGAGGCTGGGGGAGGCTGTGCTGCAGGGATCAGATTGGGCAAGGTCTAGACTTTCTGACCACCTGGGAAGTGTCTCTTATCCAGAGAGGTGTTAAGGCAGGGGCAGTATGGCCGCATCAGTTAGAAAGAGGCAGGTCCTAGGGCCCCTCCAGTGCCAGGGAGCCCTCCCTTTCCCTTCTCTCAGCTCCCCATGGACCCACGCAGCACCCATGTCCCCTGATCCTAAGGGACTGGCCCTCCCCCGCTGTGGCCATGCCCACACTGACCGATGGACACGAGTTTGATGTGCTCGCGCTCCAGGAATTCGAGGGCCACGGACACATTCTCTAGCTTCATCTGGCGGAAGTTGGGGCGCGGGTGGAACTTGCGGTACATGCGCTTTTGGCTGAGCACCTCGAGCAGGGCGATGAGCCGCAGCCCGTCGCTGAGGTCGCGCTGCAGGTCGGTGAGGCGCTTGCCCACGCACTTGAGATGCTCATTGCACCAGCGCGTGAACGTGTTCTGCTGAATCTTCTTCCACGGTGCGTCCTCGGCCAAGTCCTTCTCGGTGGACGGCATCTCGTCCACCTCATCGCCCAGGCCAAAGCCGGAGACGTCAGGGTAGCCGCTGTTGTTCATCATGCTGTCGGGGCCAGGGGTCGGGGCTGCTGCTTGGGTTTCGCGGTTCGGCTGCTGTCGGGTCGCTACCGCGGGACTCTACGCTGAGCTCCTCTCCAACTTCTCAGGGCCCTAACTGGCGGGGCTTCGGGCCTCTCTGCCGCTCGCTGTCTCCCTCCGGGGGCGGAGCAGTGCTCGGGAAGTACGGGCAGGCCGGGGCGGGGGGTTTAAGAAGCCCCTGGGCCGCTGCCCCCACCTCCGCACCCGCAGCCCCCGGGTCCACGTCAGAGCGCCGGCCTCCCAGGAATGCCGCCCAGCCCCGCGGGTGGGGGCCGCGCCGAGCCCCACGGCCCCGCCCCTTCTCTCCTCCTCCACACTGCCCAGCGAGCAGTGGGATGGCACCCACCTGCCCACTTATTCGCCTGGTGGCCCCACTGGGGGAAGAAGGGGCAGTCCCAAAGTATATCTAACACCCCAAAACTAACCAACCATTTGGGGATGATGCTCCCTGCTCACCTAGATGGGATTAGAGAGATAAATGGAGAAACTGAGGCCAGTGGCTAAGGCTAAACACATGGGTCTGGTGTTGACAGGATTTTCTGGACATGTCGAAGTTGTTGACAGGGCCTGGGAGTCCTGGCTTCTCGCCGGGGTATTGTCCACCTGTGACAGGGAAGGGAAGTGTTGTGCTTGTGCAGGAGCCCAGAGAGGAAGCAGGGACATTGCCAGGTTAATTAGGGAGCAGACACTGGTTTGCCAACCCTCATTGCTCCACTCTACCGATAGAAAATCCTCATTTAGAGCCCAAACCTCGGGTCTCAGGGGAGAGACAGAGGCTCCTACCCCTGACTCAGTGTCCCTGTCACCAGCTATTTGGCTCATTGTCTCAGAATGAAGCTGAGCTCAGAGAAAAGATGTCAGGTGAGTCACAGAATGTGCCCCCCCCCCATAGTCTGACTCAACCAAGGTGATGAGAGGGGTGTCCCCTGGGCAATGTGCCCAGGCCAGATCCTCCTAGAGAAAGGGGGAGTTTGCCAGACAAAAGCAGGGAGAGCCCTAGCGGAGCAGCCAAGGGGAAATGTGCCTGGGGGAAGGGGAAGGCAGGGCCAGGGGTAAAGAGGGCACGAAGAGCCGGACAGAACCAGAGTAGATGCCTGGGCAAGACTGTGCTCAGGGTAAGCCGGGGCAGTTGGAGGTGTGAGCAATGGTAACAGTAGGGACACTGAGGCACTCAGACAAAGGAACCTGCCTGGGAGAGAAAAGAGCTACAGAATATGCTTATACAATAAGAATATGTATTTGGTATTTGTGTAGCATACTGTGCCCTATATCTCCTGTCACTCCTCTAGCCCATGTTTCCTTTTCTCTCCCTTTTTCTTTCAGAGCTTGTAAGCTCCACTGGAGAACTAACATGTCTAAGTCTGAGGAGTTTCTTCAAGTCAGACAATCCCCAACTCAAGCCACATGATGTTTGGGAAGATTCTGGAACTCTGTAGGTGAATCATTCTGTTTCACTTCTCTCCTCTTCTCAAGCCTGGTGGAAAGAAAGGGAATTGTGGACATCTCTGGGGACTCATTCTTCAAGAATGGAGTGTGGGCAATCCCCATCATGGACTGAAGAAGTTTAGGGATTTCGTGGGGACAGTGCTTATCAGATCAGGGTCTGTGAATCACTTCGCTCCCTCCCCCTGTATTCCTTTAATGAAACTGCCTGATTTTTAGGTGAGAAGCGGGAGGAGTAGAGAAGGAACCAGAAGCCAGGCTTGGCGGTGCACGCCTGTAATCCCAGCACTTGGGAGGCCGAGGCAGGATCCATACAAGTTTGAGACCAGCCTGGGCTACAAAAGTGAGCTCAAGGCCAGCCTGAACTGCATAGTCAGACCCTGTCTCAAAAAGACCAAAAAGAAAAAAGAAAAAAAAAAAAAAGAAGGAACCAGAAACCAAAAAGAGACTGCTGTACATGGTTGGAGGTGGGGGCAGGGCCCTGATAGTGACAGGCGAGGTATAAATAGCTTGGGCTCTGCAGCTCATGTTCTGTGGAGTGCCTGTGACGAGGTGCTCAGGAATTCCACTCTCCTGTTGGCAACCTTCTTTCCTTGTCTCTAGAACACTCCTTCTCCCCAAGCTACCTTTATCCAAGGCCAAAATCACCCATCAGCACCAGGGATGTCTACTTGAGAGGCTGAGCTCTCCTAAGGAGAAGTTCAGTGTGGGGCACATAGCTGAGCTGCACAGGGAAGTGTGTGTGTGTGTGTGTGTGTGTGTGTGTGTGTGTGTGTGTGTGTGTGTGTGTGTAAGGGTAGCTGTATGACAGCCAGCCTGAGGTACCAAGATCCCAGTGTTTCTTAGTGTTGCACGGAGTCTTTGATGAAGAAACTGAGGTATAGCTATGAGAAAGAATAGATTCCCTCCCTTGTTGGGATTTTCCTAGACTGGGCTACAAGGTGAGCTTAAGGCTAGTCTGAACGGCATAGTGAGATCCTGTCTGAAAAAAATAAACAGAGAGAGACAGAGAGAGAGAGAGGAGGGGGAGGAGGAGAAAGAGGAGAAAGAGGAGAAGGAGGAGGAGGAGAAGAACAGAAAAGAGATCCTTCCATGAGTTTTTGGGGAAGTGAAGAAAGGGGCCTAATCCGATAGCTAGGAGCTGATAGCCCCTTTACAGACCCTGATGGCTCACTCTTTTAAGGGATCCAAAGCAGTCCAAGGCCTCTGGTGAACTGGGAGTGTTCAGAGGGAAACCACCTCCTGTGCTCTCCCTCTTTGACTCATTATCTCAGTCTAGGAGACAACAGCACTCTGTGGCCATCAGAGGAGCAATGAATGACCGGCAGAGCAGGGTGCAGTGCACAAATGGATGATGGTTCTTGTCACCCTGCTCCTGAAACTTGAGTCTGTTGCTCTCCAGGATAAATCGGGGCCTGAGTCAGGCCCCAGCAGCCAGTCAGTCAGCCTACCCAGGCACAGGCTGGTGACTCAGCCCTCAATATAGCCCGTGAGCCCAGGCCTGGCCATGCAGGCCCAGAACAGACCGTGCGCAATGCTGTCTGGGGCCTGCCAAGTGAGGTCCCCTCCCTGAAGAGAGCTAATGTGTTCCTCTGCAAGCCAGGCAGGGGCACTGAGAGGGGCTTACAGGGGGGTTTCATCAGATGTGTATGTGAGGCAGCACTGGCTGGGGCCACAGGCTGTTTATAGCCCCCTGACTCACCACCTGCTGACCTATCTCAGGAGACCAGGTTGTCTGGCTTTCACCTGGGGCTGTCCCTTCCAACAAGAGGCACTGTTTGTCAGCCACTGACATTAGCCATGCTTAACCTGGCTGAACGGAATCTGCCTCAGGTGCAATGGGCCATGTCTGATTTTTTTTTTCCCCTGAAACCAGGGACAGGTACATTCCCAGTTATCTGTGATAATTCTGGACTGGCAAGAATTACAGCAGGCACTTTGACAATCAGAGACACTAATTGTGGCTCTGACCTGGATGTCAGGGACAGTGTGGTAGAATAGAAAGAGCCACGGGCTGAATTCCAGCCATTCTACTTCTGTCACCTTGGACAGGTTACATAATTCTTTTGGGCTTCCATTTTTTCATGTATAAAATGGGGTTAATATTCTTTTTTTTTTTAATTTATTTTTTTCTTGTTTCACAACCTTTATTTGTTTATTCACTCATTTTCATGGCCGGCTCAGCCTGCCCCAAGGGCAGGGCTGGCGCAGCATGTGGTGCCGGGGATCAAACCGTGGTCCCTGAACCCGCCCAAGCTTTCCCAAGCAGGCGTTAGACCACTGAGCCATCCCTCCAGGCCCCGGGGTTAATATTCTTAATAGAAATCTAAACAAATACATGGAGAATGTGGGAAAGGTTAGCATGGTACCTGGCATCTAGCAGGGAATGGAAAAATAAGCTTCCTTTGCTAGTCTGGGGTACTGAGTGTGTTCTGGACAGTGAGGGCTTCCCTACAGCTGTGTCCACAGCCAGAGTCCTATAGACTTCCAATGACAGGCCCACACTCCTGTCATGACTGAGGCTCTCAGTTCAGGCCCCGCGATGAGACCTACCAGAACCTGCCCTCTATCTTGGCATCTAATTCCATGTTGAATCCACTATCTTTGGTCTTTGTCTGACCTGCCATAACAAAATGTCACAAGCTAGATGGCTTATAAATAGCAGAACTTTATTTCTCACAGCTTTGGTGGCTACCAAAGTCCAACATCAAGGCACCTGTAGATTCCTTGTCTGGTGAGGTGCCCCTTCCTCTGCTGTCTCCCTGGACTGTTCATGGCAGGAGGGCTGAGGGCTTTCTGGATTCTCTTTTATTAAAGGTACTAACCCCGCTCAAGAAGGCTCTGCCCTAACTCCTAATGGGGGGCTAGGATTGCACTATGAATGCCAAGGGACACAAACATCCAGACTATAGTCCTTAGCTATTGGTGATCTTCCACATATTCCTTTTTTTCTTCCACACATTACTGATACACATTTTCCAGGCAACTGGTGACAGGGTAAAGCAGATAAAAAGCAGGTTCTCACTACCTGAAAAGCTAGTGAGTGACCTTGGGCTGGCAAGATAGCTCAGTGGTCTAAAGTGCCTGCGTAGGCAAGCTTGGGCAGCCACAGGGACCACATGCTATGCCAGCCCCACCCCCCAGGGCAGGCTGAGCCAGCCATAACATAAATAATTTACTTAGATAAAGTTTATCATGGTGTCATTAAAAAAAAAAAAAGCTAGTGATCTCTAGCACTAGGTAACTTTGAAGGAATTTCTTTTTTTTTTTTTTTCTTAGACAGGGTCTTATGCATTCTAGGCTGGCCTTGAACTTACTATGCAATACAGAATGGTGTCAAACTTTTCTCAGCCTTCCAAGTGTTGGGATTACAAGTGTGTACCATCAGGGTTGGTGAGGAATTTCCTTAATTAGGTTATTACTAAGAACATACACCTTAAAATGAGTGGGAGGGCAGTGCTTCCCCAGTTCTACTGAGCTTACTGATCAGCTGGATGTGTTACAAAGCAGATACTGTCTGCAGGATGAGACTCCAGTAAGTTCAGAGATGATGAGACTGTTCATTGTTGGTTTCCATGGTAGCAAGAGGGCTAGACTATCCTAAATAACGATGATGTTCAAAGAGGAGTCACTGACAACTGGATGTGGTAGTGCTTGCTTATAATCCCAGAATTTGGAAGGCTAAGGCAGGATTGCCAGGAATTGAGAGTACCTTGGGCTACACAGTGAGTTCAAGGCCATCTTGGACTACATAGAGACCCTGTCTCAAAAAAGACAAGTCACTTAGAGGTAAAAGGGGACTGCTTATTTGCAGCTGTGTTTAGAAGGGGCTGGGCACACTGCAGTGTGGCCTCAGGCTGAGGGGCTTTACTGAGCTCAGCCTTGTTACTTCTTTAGGCTACATAAATTTGAAAGGTTCTCATCTAAATGTTCCCTTTAGGACATCTACTTCCCTTTAGGAAAGGGCTAGAGAAAGAAAGGGATTTATTTAGTGCCTAGCAACCACAGTACACCATGTTCTTCAGATGCTTGGCTGAATGGGACAAAATCCCTTACTGTCAACTGGTGAGGCAGAAAGAGGGGGCCCAAAGTCGTCATGGAGTCCTTTCTATGCATTGTGACATAAGAACACAAAGTCTCTCCCATGATGAGAACAATGAATCATGAAAAACTCCACAGAAAAATACATAGGGACATGCATGAAGCATCCTTTG
This sequence comes from Myocastor coypus, assembly GCA_004027025.1. Taxonomy (NCBI): domain Eukaryota; kingdom Metazoa; phylum Chordata; class Mammalia; order Rodentia; family Myocastoridae; genus Myocastor; species Myocastor coypus. Next base: position 41,432 of record PVJA010006175.1, read on the forward strand.
CCTTTTGCGCAAAGTCCCTTCATTAAATGTTCTTCAGTTAAGGCTCTGAGTGTCCTGTTTACTATCAGGACCTTGACTGATTAAAGTCACCTCTGAGTGAATCTATTGACAAACCACAAGGACTAAGCCCCTAAGGCTCCCACACCAATTTTCTTTTTTTTTTTTTTTTTTGAGACAGGGTCTCACTGTGCAGTTCAGGCTGGCTTTGAGCTCACTTTTGTAGCCCAGGCTGGTCTCGAACTCACAACGATCCTCCTGCCTCAGCCTCCCAAGTGCTGGGATTACAGGCGTGAGCCACCACGCCCGGCCCACACCAATTTTCAGTAATTCATTCTTACATGGATGGTGTGAGTGAGCACAGAACCTGAGAGGAGGTCTCTTTGCCCCTCTCCTTCCTGCAAAGTCCCTGGTTCCTTCCATTTCTCCATGCTCACAGACACTCCTTGATAGGTTTAAAAGGACAGATCAACCCTTCTGCATTTTAGCTGGAAGCACAGGGAACCAGCCTCATTTCTGAGGTCATCTGTAGGGTGAAAAATCATTTTTAAGAGCCAGGTCCTTTTGTGAAGTATTTAATTGAAACTTCCTTGTTTTGTGTAAAGCATCTAGCAAATAAAAAGCCACAAACTCTCATGTAAGTTGGCTGATATTTAATTACAGGGAACCCAAATTCTTATACAAGGTAGGAAATGGAAACCAGTAAGAGCCAGCAGCTCCCATGAGCCTTTCCAGCCTGAGTGACTGAGGCGAAGGAGATGGGGACACATGGGATACACGGGTGGGGTGGGGGCTCTGGCACAGTGTGTCCTGCCCAAACGTGAGGGTGGTAACTGCTGGGCATCTGCCCTCTCAGCTGGCCCAGGACTCTGTCTCCTGCGGTCGCATGTTGGGTAACACATACAGAGCCACAGCTGCAATAGCCAAGAATACCATAGGCTTCCACATCCCAGACATGTTCTGTGGGGACCAAAGAGAAATGGTGAATGCCCAGACTTGTGAACCCTTCCCTCATCCAGACATCACCTGCCTGGTGGCACCAGAGAGGGACACCTCAAGAATAGCAGGGCTCAGTCTCTCATCTCCTGGTAACTAGTGGAGCTCATGTGGCATGCTCATTCTGGCACCACAGATACATGGCATGACACAGTGCACATTATGTTGTGATGCCTGTGTTCATGCTTCCACTTCTCCCCATGGGATGAGAATGATGGTTCCTGTGCTGAAGTAAGCTGGAGGGCCAGCCTGCACAGATTCTCCAAGTGCATACAGGAGGAAGGCGAGGTGTCACAGCAAGAAAGCAGAGGGTAAAGCTAGGCCTTTGGGAAGAGTGGAAGCACCTCATGGGCTTTGTGGAGGACAAGTGAATTCTGAGTTAAGAGGAAAGAAAGAGGACAGGAGTAAGAGGTTACTGTGGGGTGCAGGTTAGTAGGATCTTAAGCAGCCAGACCTTTTACACAGAATGATGCTGGTTCTAGGAAAATTCAAGGGAACCTATTGCTGTCTGTGGAAGGCAAATGTCATCATCAGCCTCTCACCCCCTCAAACACTAAGCGTGTGGCCTCACTTCCCAGCGCATATCTTGGAGAGTAATGAGGCTTCTAGACACTGCTGGCCGCTGATGAATGGACAACAAATAATACCATCCAGGGACCCAAAAAGCACCCTCTAGGCAATGCTGGAATCTCGGACAAGAAAATTCATACTTGAGGAAATAGTTCATATTTTTGTTACTTTTTAAAAAACCGAGGGCAACCTGCTTGGGCCCCCTTCTGTCCCTTCTCTCATGCAGAAACTTTCTCTCAATAAATATTCTGCTCTTAAAACAAAACAAAAAAACTGTTATCACTTGAAAGATGAAATCTAGATTTTGAGTCATGAGCTATAACAAAGCTACGAAGGAACAGTGTTTTTTTTTTTTTTTTTTTGTCTTTTTGAGACAGGGTCTCACTATGCAGTTCAGGCTGGCCTTGAGCTCACTTTTTGTAGCCCAGGCTGGTCTCGAACTCACACTGATCCTCCTGCCTCAGCCTCCCAAGTGCTGGGATTACAGGCATGCGCCAACACGCCCGGTGGAACAGTTTTAGATATATGTATTTTTTTCTTCTTTTGTGGAACGGGGGATCAAATTCAGGACCTTGCACTTGCCAGACAGGCACTTGTGCCCCTGAGCTATCTCCTCAGTTGGAACAGTTTTATTACTTTTTTATTTTTAAAAATTATTTTATTTTCTTTTTCTTGTTTCAGAACTTTTGCTTGTTTATTTATTTTATTTTTATGGCCGGCTCAGCCTGCCCTGAGGGCAGGGCTGGCGCAGCATGTGGTGCTGGGGATTGAACTGCAGTCCCTGCAGCTGCCTGCAGGAGGTTTAGACCACTCAGCCATCCTGCCGGGCCCTGGAACAGTCTTAGATAAAGGTAGAATAGAGGCCATTAAATCTAAGAACACATTTGATCACAGGATAACTGACATAAAAAGGATTTTAAGTCAGCTTTTATAAAAAGCAAAGAAAGTCTCCTAAATTTGTAGAAATAGTTGCTAAGAAGAATAGGAATGGAAGGATTTATGTGAGAAAATAACTCGGGCTGCAAAAAATGTTTACATGCTCCAATATTTATATCCTAATGAGTCTTGCTAAAAATGTCAGTCGGATGCTTTTTTAAGGAGGAAAGTGTTGAAATTCAAAAACGTGAATTGGTGCATTTTACACTGGACTGAATGTGTATAGGGATGGTTTGGGAGTCCCAACAAAGGATAAGGCTTTAGAAACTGCCTTCTTTTAGACTGTTACTAAAAAGACAGATCAAAAAAGTCATGGTGCCAGCATGTGGTGAATGCCTGTAATCCCAGCACTTGGGAGGCTGAGGCAGGAGGATTGGTGTGAGTTCAAGGCAAGTCTGGGCTGCAAAGTGAGTTCGAGGCCAGCCTGAACTTCATAGTGAATAAAACCCTGTCTCATGAGCTGATGACACCCTAAGTAAAACTCAGTTCTCACTTGTGACATGGAAAGTGGGTTTGTCATCCCAAGGATGACGTGAAATTGTAGGGAAAGAAAATGTTTTAAAATCACAGGCTTAGATAACACAAAACCAGAAGTTCACAGGTTTAGACAATGGACTATGTATAATAGCAAGGAAAGGAAAATTCTGCCTTTGGACTCTCCAAAATAAAACTCGGGTATAGAGTGGGGAAAGAATGCTAAGTGTGGGCAACATGCACAAATGACGAGGTAAATTCATGATAAGATATTAAATACTAAAAGAGCTAATAAGACTGGAGATTGGATAAACAGAAGGTAACTTCCCAATTACTTGGAATAGAGGCAAGGAAAAGTGCTCAGAATGAGGAGAGATGATAGGATTAGGGTGGTATATGTTGCTAATATTAAGTCCTTACAATCTGAGTATCAATTTCTTGGCTGTACTCAGCTCTCTCTATACCAGTTTTATCATGTAGAAATAATAGTAAGAGCTTCCTCACAGAGTTGCTGTAAAGATTAGTTAATATATGTAAAGTGATTATAGAGCAGTGTCTGACATAGAAGATACACCGTACCATATGTATGTGTTTTGTTATCGATATAGCCTTTTACAGTCTATAAAGTACTTTGCATGAATTAACTCATCTGATCCTTACAGAACCCTTGTGAGGAAGACAGAGCTTAATCATCTTTTCTTCACATCTGAGGAAGAAGCTAAGGTTCAGATGAGGCATCTTTATTTTTACTTTGTAGTACACATTGATTGCATTCATCATGCGGAGTTGGTACATGTACCACATAAGGCATTTTGCTTTGCCAGAAAAAGCCTGTAAGCAAAGACGGATTCAAACAAGTTATCTCCACCTGTCAGCCACACTTTTTACTATACTTAGCTGCTTCAGTCTTGGATAGGTGCTATACACTGGGGCTAAGCCAGAGTTCTGGGAATAACAGGCTCTCCCAAGAGGTCCCTTAGCTAGCAGTTCCTTCCTCTTACTCTGATGGGGCCTGACAGATTGGAGTTGGCAACATGTAACTGAGAGCTTTGGGTCTTGTCCCATAGGGGCTCAAGACACTGGAGCTGTTCAGGGGAAGAACAGGTGTCAGGAGATACCCTGGTCACTACAGAAGCCAAAGGCTGTTATAGGAGAATAACTGGAATGTCTAAAAGATATCAAAGGGCTAAAAAGTAGGGGAAGTGAGGGGGAATGCAAATGAAGGACAGGAAATAAGAGGTGCCACCAACAAATATTTTGGCTACCTCCATACCTAGCACCAAGACAATTACATTTCACCTATGAGAACAGGGAAGGGCTAGTGGCAAAGAAAGCCATGAAACTGGAGCTAAAACAGGACAAAAGAGAATAGCTTTGAGTTCCAGAAGGCATGTGGAATCCCCACGTTCTGCCTTAGCTAAAATACCATAATCTGCCTCTTGAATCAGTGTCCTGTTGACAGATCACATTAAATGAACTAAGATCAACTGGGAGGTGCCAGAACGAACACCTACATACATAGCTATTGCAAGCTTTTTATCAATACTACATCCTCTCTTGGGAAGCCACTCGCAATGGAATCTGATTCCCAAAGGGATAAACAAAGAGCTATAAAATATTTCCTGGCATTTTATTCTAATTTTTGTGGAGACCAGAAGTCCCAACTAGAGAATTTTTCAGGAGAAAGTACATAATAGAATAGGCATTCTATTCTATTTCATCAAGATTGAAGGAGCAGTTTAGGCTGCTCTCATTCAAATGCCCATGGGAGGCTCAGAAGGATCATAATTCTTCATACTTCTTCTCTCACCTACCAGAAGAGGGAGTGATTCCTCATCTTGCCATCTTGTGTAGAGGCAAGGTAAGAGGTTGGCTCTGGAGTCAAAGACAGAGAGACCAGGCCAACCTTGCAGACAGATATCAGAAATGGCCAGGCAGCTTTAATAGTAACAATAGTGCTGGGGCTATCCAAGTTTTTCCCAGCCAAGAACAGAAACTCAACCCACACTTCTGCTAAGCATTCCAGCTCCCTGTGTATCACATGCATCACAAAGACATGCTTCAGAGGTTTTAGGCTTTGCAGGAGCCTGAGAAAAAGACAGGGCTACAACTGAGTCCTGAGCATTGCCTACTGTACAATGGCAAAGGTAAGGAGCAAGTAGCTGAGGGAGGAAAGAGGAGAGGAAGCCATACTTGTACCTGTGTTAGGATGACGTCTCAGCCCACCAGCACCAGAGCAGAGCCGATATGACCACCAGGCCTACAAGAGGCAAGGAGAAGATGGGGGGATCGGGGACAGGGGATGGCTGCAACATGTCAAATGAGAAAGAAGCATGAGGAGAGACCAGGAGATGTGAGGTGATATGAAAAGATGTAAACACATGAATCCAACAGATAATGAAGATGAGAAAACAAAGGGAAAAGAAAAAGAATCAAGAGGTTAAAAACCAAGTAAGTTAGAACAGTAGCCTTTCTTTTCTGCTCTCTGGGTCTGGAGGAGCGGAGAGGAGTCTTCCCACTGGAAGCCTGCAGAAGCTGCAAAAATGAACATATTAAGCAGTGGACAGGTCCAAGTCAGGTAGTGAGGCCAGTTTTCTGTCCTGTCGTATACCTTTTATATCTTGTCAAACAAGAATTATCTGCATCTCACTTCCCTTGTGGGTGGGAAAAATGAAGGTCCAGAGATTAGAACTGCACTTCCTTAGAGGAATGGATACTTTTCCTGAATCACTCCATGAAGTCAGTCTTTGGCCAGGCCATCTGCCTGGTTTAGTATCCATCAAGTTACTTGGTATTTTGAGCTCTGATATTTGGTATTTTGGAATCAGATACTCTAGAAGTCTGGTGTTTTAATTGTGAGACCAAACGTGCAAGCTAACAGTGGGCAAAGACTAGTTCTCAGGCTGCACTATTTGAGAAACAATCTGTAGCTAAGCCAGCTGGCTGCCTGCAAGACAGGGGACCCAGTGGGCCAAAAGGACACAGAATGAACTCAGTGGCAGCAGATCTATGATACGTGTGCTGCAGCATGCCGTTTGTTGCCACTGAAAGCTCTAAAAGGCTTTCCATTACTGGACTTGACTTTGAAGTACAAAAATCAGGTCTGACTTTAGAAATGTAGTCCCAAAGGTCAAGAAAACTTATGAGGCCTCGACCAGCATATGATGGCAAGAGAGGAGTTCGAAAAATAAATAGCTTTGAAGGGTTTAGTTGCTCTCTTTACATTATGAGCATTGGTCCTCTGTTACAAGTTTTTTTTTTTTTTTTTTTTTTTTTTTTTTTTTTTTTTTTTTTTTTTTTTTTTTTTTTTTTTTTTTTTTTTTTTTTTTTTTTTTTAAGACAGGGTCTCACTATGCAGTTGAGGCTGGTCCTGAGCTCACTTTTGTAGCCCAGGCTGGTCTCGAACTCGCATCAATCCTCCTGCCTCAGCCTCCCGAGTGCTGGGATTACAGGCGTGCGCCACCACGCCCGGCTTGTTACAAGTTTAACAGACAACTCTATAGGAGATCTTCAGCCAATGCTGTATACTGAATTGCTGGAACACCCCAGACATTCAATCCCACAACAGGCTTATCCACCCCTCCCATAGTAAAGACCTATACTGTAAATGACAATATACTCAGGAAGTATTCAAACTCCAGAGACCCCAGTTAACCTTAATTTGATACCAAAACTTCTAGTAGGTGGTAAATGACTCCTACCATCCTGGCATATCCCACAAGAGACCTCACTCTAACTTTTGAAAGATCCAGCAACCACATGGACAGGGCTATGGCTGGTCATGGACTAGGCAATGCTCCTACCATGAAGATGGAAATTCTGACCACTGTTCCTATCACCGCTACATTCATGCCTTATAACAACAGAACCCAGCAGATGATACAAGCTTACAAGGAAGAGATTATCCCTCCCCACATCTCTAACAGCAGTGACAAAGGTTAAACAGGGCATCATAGGAAAATAGCATTGAGTCACTTTACCAGACTGACACAAATGCTCTGATGAAGGCCTCATGGTATCAAGGTTTTTGTGCAGTGCCAAGGAAAGGGCTGGGAAAACCCTCTTGACAGAAGCAGGTAATAAGGGCCACTGTGTAAATGAAAGGACACATGACTGCAAAGATCCCACTCTAGAGAAGTAATCATTGTAAGATGGTAACAGCAAATTCGTCTAAGGCTCTTTCATTCAGAGACTGTTCTGTCCATCCATCCTCTCCTCCATTCCCATATAAGAGCCCTACCTTATATGCTTACTGGCTTCTCCTTCTGCAGAAGGTCATCCATAGTTGATAGCACCAACCCTGAACACTAATATGCCTGTACCCAAAGCCCATTTCCCAATTTATTTTATTTTATTTTTGAGACAGGGTCCCACTATATAGTTCAGGCTGGCTTTGAACTCACTATGTAGTCCAAGGCTGGCCTTGAACTCATAGCCATCCTACTGCCTTCTGAGTTCTAGCATTACAGGTGGGCCCCACCATGCCCGGCCCATTTCCCAACTGATCCAGCCTCTGGAGATGGTTACCTTTTTACTCTCAGAAATTTTAAGGGGATTTTCCTCAGCAGCTTCAGAGGAGTTAGAGTTATCCTCATCTTCATTGTCTTCTTCTTTATCTTCCTGTTCTTTGTACTCTCCATATTTTTCCTCCTGATCTTGCACTGACTTAACTGCTTTGGGATCTGCTGGCTCAGCAACTGGTTCATCCCAGGACTCCTCCTTTGTTTCTTCTACTTCCTCTTTCTTTTGTTCCTCTTTTCCTAGCTCATCTAATTGTTCCTGGCTGGCCTTGTAGTGCAGTACAACCTCCAGACTCTGTGGGGTGGAGGCAGGGCAGAATGGCAGCTGCTGTTACCTGGAAAGAACCCACTCTCTTGACAGTGCTGTACTAGCTCCCCAGTCTGTTTGAAGCACATTGCTGCGCTAGGGTACAGAGCTGAATTCTGAAACTGTAAGTCAATCTTAGCACTGACACATCTACTTGGAGACTAAGCCATTTCAAACAGCTGCCAGGGCTAAAGACTCTTGGGCTCCGCATGTCAATTCTTGCTTCCCAGCCCTCCTGGTGACTCCTATCTTACCCATCCTCTTTCACTTACTAGTATACAACTACTTTTTATCTTGTTGGTTGGTCCTTCTCTTGGATGTACAATTCAAGAAGAACAGGGTCCCCAAAATGGAGCTGTATCCACTTTTCTCACAGCTCCCAACTTTTTCCTAAGATGAATTTGTCTCAGAAATGTTCTCATGAACACTCTGTCTGGGAGAAATGGTGAATGGAAATGATTTTTCTTGCCAGGGCTCCTCTAGCCTCCTATCTGGCTGCTAAAGCTGTCACTCACCTGTTTGGTCTCTAAGTTGCCCTTGGAACTATGAGTGCATGGCTTGGTCACCCATTTCTTTTTAGTCCCATTGGCATTCTTGTTTGTGTTCTTATTGCAGTTCTTTCCCCTGGCCTCTTTGCCATTGGAGGGTTTCTTCTCTTTGAGCTGGTGGAGCTCTTCCTGGCAACACTGCAGCTGCCCCTCCAGGTGCTCCTGTGCTGCCAGGAGCCGCCCCTGCTCATCCATGCTTGCCTGATATTGAAGCTGCAGCTCCCGTAGCTTGGTCTGAAGTTCCTTGATCTGTTGGTAATGGGGGCCAGTTACCCAGAGCTGGGCTCATGCAGTCAGCCTGGCCCTACTTTGGGATTACTATTTCAGAAATATCTCTGATAAACAGCCCATGGTGAACAGACAATAGAGAAAACATTGGGGCCCGGCAGGATGGCTCAGTGGTCTAAAGCGCCTGCTTAGGGAAGCTTGGGCGGCTGCAGGGACAGCGGTTCAATCCCCGGCACCACATGCTGCGCCAGCCCTGCACTCAGGGCAGACTGAGCCAGCCATAAAAATAAATAAACAAACAAACAAAAGTTCTGAAACAAGAAAAAAATAAAATAAAATAAATTCTTTAAAAAAAATAGAGAAAACATTAAGCTGTGGAAAATAAGCCTCTTAAACAGTTTTATAAATATCTTTTCCCTAACTTGAGGCATCTAAAAATTTATATCTAATATGATCAAAGATTTAGATAGATAGAGGTATAATTTTTTTAAAAAGCCAAGACCTATTTTAGGAATAACTGTAAGGTTGCTACTACTTTCAAATCTCAGGGATTTATTATATAATCTTCTAACAGGAGTTCTGACTTAACCCAACCCATTTCTCTAATAGGCACAGCTAGTCAAGTAAGTGCTACCCACGGCTTAGAGTAACTGGCTGCCTTACCCCTGAAAAGAGAAGCAAGCTACAACCTTGCTCCCTAACCTTGGATTTTATTTTCCTTGTCCACAGGCAGCCTGTCACGATCCACTTGGTGGGTGTTAATCAGTATAGGACCCTGCACTCTGGGTCTCTCCCAGGGGCATACACAGTGACCTCTCCCCACTGGGAGTCAATGCAGGATGGAGCTAGTGTCTTCTGCCCCCTTCCTAGTGGACACAGAGCACTCCTGACATTAAGGGAGATTCAAAGGAAAATAACAATAGCCAGAGATGGTGGCACATGCCTGTAATGCTAGAATCTGAGCCAGGAGGATCATGAATCTGAGCTACATGTCCTGAGCTACATGAGTTCAAGGCCAGCCTGAACTACATAGGAGACCCTGTCTAAAAAAAAAAAAGAAAGAAAGAAAGAAAGAAAGAAAGAAAGAAAGCAAGCAAGCAAGCAAGCAAGCTCTGTCCTTAGCAGGACTAGCAGGAGGTGACATAAATGCATACAAAATAACTAAAGAAAGTTTTCAAGTGAAAAATATAGCTCTGCCAAAGTGCTCTAGGACATAAAGCAAAAATAGGCAACAAAAGTGGCAAAGGAAAGCAGAACATAATTCCAAGAGAGAAGTCTGGATGACCAGTGGCTCCCAACACTGAGCACTTGAGAAATGTCCTTCAGTCTAAGCAATGCCCATCAGCTACAGTGAATGCTTAGCCTGCTGCTTGTCCCTGCTTGTCCCTGCTCTGCCCCTCTGTCTTTGGTCTCTCAGGAAAGGCCATCATCTCTTCTGGCTTGGGAAGAAACTGTGCCTCCCTGCCAGGAGTTACCTCGTTCTTGTCGTTGGGGGCTGCTGCAGGCTTCTCAAGGCTTTCCATGCACTCCTTGAATTCCTTTTCGCAGGCATCGATCTCTTCCCTCAGCTCTTTCTGCCTGTCTAGAAGCTTGTTCATCCACTCTTGCAGCTGGTAGTGCTCCTCCTGGCTCACCTGGTACAGGGCCTGCACTGCCTGCAGCTTGGTCAGCACCTTGGCCACTGTCTCCTCAAAGTGCTGTGGAGGGTTAGGGAGCAATGACAGCACCCCAAGAAGTGCCTGACCTCTGCCCTACACTGTGCTAGACCACACTCTGGAAACCAGTAACCACCAGGATCTGAAGTTGCTGAGGGGACACTATTTCTCCCCATAAAGAGTATCTTGTCTGTGATTAAACTTCTCAATCACAGGTCTCATTCTGTGTGACAGAGGCTGAGAGGAACAAGGCTGCTCTGGGGAGAAGCTGTGCTCACTTCTGTAAGTTCTCCAGGTCAGTTCTTTTTTTTTTTTCCAGGTCAGTTCTGACTAAATTCCCATCTCATTCCTGTGCCCTTCCTCTAGTGGTTTCTCTTAAAAACAAGATCCCATCTTTCCCCACCTGACCTACCTACCACCTGGGATAGTTACCTCTAAGTCTTTAGACTCAGCTAGGTCCTCATCAGCACTGCTGCTGACATAACTCTTAGGACAGCTATCTGAGCTGCTGGTGCTGCCATAGCTCTTCTTATAGGTGATGCTGCTGTTGCTGGAGCAGTAACTCTTCTGAAAGGTCTCACCAGAAGTGGTGCTGTCATAGCTCTTGAGGAAGCCTGCACTGCTGGTCTGGGCGCTAATGTAACTCTTGTGATAGCTCTGATCATCAATGGTACTGTCATAACTCCTATGGAAGTTCTCACTGCTGACAGAGTTCTCCTTATAGGACTGAAGACTCATTTTGATACAAGGGGACTGCATTTGGAGCAGCTGCATTTCTTCTAGACAGAGCTGTAAGTCAGCCTGTAGCCTCTTCCGCTCCTCAAGGAGCCGCCCATGCTCCTGTTGCAGCAGCTCCTGTTCTTTCTGGCTGGCGACATACAGCTCCTGCAGAGCCTGCAGCTGCTCCAGAAGCTGCTTGGACTGCCAGAGGTGGGGGTGGAAAAACATAGCCATTATCCTAAGACATTTCAGCTCACCAAACTGCCCGTCTTGGGGGCAGATGCCTGTTTCCACACTTGTGCCTCAATCTCACTGGGTCTGTCCTTGACTCAGTCTACAGGGATGAGTATGGGTCAGCTTCCTGTTCATGTGAGACAATCTGCCCAGGGAAGATATGCCATGATTTCAGGGTTCCTGTGTCCATGCTCTGGCACATCTCTCTCTTCTTGGAGCACTGTAGGGTGGGTCTCAATAAGACCCTGGCTCCCTGACCTACTCTCTTCCTCTTTCCCATTACTCTGGTCTTTAGGTTCAGTCCTTTAGTCCCCTAAGGCTAAAATTAGTCCCAACTTTGAATTTGGGCATACAAAGAATTTTTGGGCTGGGGAGATAGCTCAGTGGAGTAAGTGCTTGCCTGGCAAACACAAGGTCCTGAGAACAATCTCTGGTGCCATCAAAAAAAAAGAATTTTTTTCAGGGAAGATGGAGGCTCACAATCAAGGCTTTATTACCACTGGTCCCTGTACCTCCCACCTAGATTGTGAATCTGGCCCATGGGAATGTTTCCCAAGCCTCTAGGCTTGCCTTCTTGACTACTGCTGCTCAGGATGAAATATCTTATACCTGGTGCCCCATCTCTGCATTACTCAGGCTCTGAGCCTGGACATCTTGATACCCTTGGAATATGACTGAGTCTCAGCTTAGGTTTCTGCTATTGCTTGGTTGACCTTGTTCACACTAATATCTGAAAGAATAAATTATACTACATTAAAACTGTCTACCTGCTCTTCCTTGCTTATACTAAATCCAGAAATCAAATTTATCCCACCCCAAAATCTGAGTAGATTTGTATTAAAATTTCTGCCTCTGACATCTCATATGCATAACTTCGTGGTAGTCCTTGAGACACATGGTCAAATCCCCTGGCCTGGCTCCGTTACTACCACCACTGTTCTAAGGCAGCTAGTGGAGTCAGTGAGGTAGCATATGCTAGAGCACACATCTCCCTTACAAATGAATGGACCCAGATTTGCCTCATATGAGAGCATGAAAAGGTTACAGATTTTGAAAATGAAGAAATGTACTTCCTATCTCATTAGCAAAGAATGACACATTTAGAGTCAGTCCAAAGGAATCTAAAACAATAAACTGGTATTAGATCTCTTGAAAGTGATATGTCAGTGGGACTGAATGCAGTAATCAGATTACAGACTTTCAGATCATCCCAGCTGTTTTAAGAGTTCACAGTGCAGCAGGGGCTAGGCTTCTGGGTGAGGTCCTTAATGCATGTAAGACCACACTTTAATGGACTCCATGATGGCACTGGCTGGCAAAGGACCTGTCTTTGGTTTCACCCTGCCTCATGGCCTAACAGGTCTTCCTGAGTCTGACCCTTCTGTGTAGCCACCATTCCCCGCAATGCTGCTGTACTTGGGAGCAGATCCCTGCTTCTTGCTACGGTTACCTTTTCCTCACTATTTGTGGACTTAGGCTGTTTGGCATCCTCAGGATTCACCAATACTTCCTGGAAATGAGACTCTTTGAAGCCTCGCAGCAATTTGTATGCCTCTACTTGTTCCTTTAATACACACTCTTGATTCTGCACCAGTTTTCTCTGTTCCTCCTGCATGCCTTGGTAGAGCACTTGTAGGTCCCAAAGGTCTTGTAACTTTGCAAGCAGCTCCTGACTCTGAGTATAGTGCAAGGAAGAGGAAGGAGGAATAGCAGTTAGAGGGAAAGCTCCAGGCCTCTCCTGTGATACATCCCTGGTGGACACCATCCCTCCACGTCTCTGGCTCCTCTGCACAGCCCTCCTGGGGACACAAGGTCTTCCTATAGAGACCTGAGGGTTAAGTAGCAATGATCTCTAAGATTTCTGAACGTATTTTGTAATTTACAAAATGCTTTCAGGTGCATTTCCTCCAGATGGGCTAAATATCTATATATAAAATGCCGCAAAAATTCCACAGTATGAGTATATTTTAAGATTTAAAGCCCTTTTTTAAAAAAAGGTTTAATGTCATTAAGAGGAAAAACCTGAATCAGCTCTATGGAGCTGTTAGGTGTGGGAGATTTATGGGAAAGGAAAGAATCATTAACCAAGAAAGGAAAATGTTCAGCTCCTACCCTTTTAGTTTCCAGGCAAATGCATACCTGGGAAACTTCTCAGGTAGCTTCTCTGAGGCCAGTGACTATGTCCTGGCTATGGGTACCTTACGGAAGAGACCACATTTGGGCAGTGGGAATGTGAGCCGGTGCAGCTCCTCCTGTAGCTGGCCCTGCTCCTCCTGCAGTCGCCTCTGGTCCTCCAGGAGCTCACACTGCTCCATCTGCAATTGCCCCATCTCGTTCTGGCTGGCCTTGAACTTGTCCTGCAGTTCTGTCAGCCTGGACAGCAGTGTATCACACTGTGGGATGGGGCAGCAGGGTGTGTTACTCTTCCTTTCTCTCTCTCTCTCTCTCTCTCTCTCTCTCTCTCTCTCTCTCTCTCTCGGCCTTTTTTGAGACAGGGACTCATGCAGTTCAGCCTGGCCCTTAGCACATTTTGCAACTCAGGCTGGTCTCTAACTCACAAAGATCCTCCTGCCTCAGTCTCTCAAGTGCTGGAATTACAGGCATGCGCCACCATGCTCGGCCAGATTACGGTCTACAAGGTGTTCAGGGTCTCACTACTAGATTGGACTCATAGTGACCCAATCTGTAGATGGGGCTAGCATGGCAGGCCTGGGGATCAAACCTCGGGCCTCTGCACCTGCTTGCAGGTGGTACTCTTGAGGGATGATAGTGGTGGTACAGCACTTGTGCACTCTCCTGTCTCCAGTGACTCCCAGGGACTCCCTCCCCATCCAGTTACCTTGGACTGATCATCCCCTGCAGTCCGGGCCTCCATGCTAAGCAGGAACCCCACCAGGTGCTAGGACTGTCAATGGCTGAATTCTGAGTTGTCCTTGCTAGATCCTTTGAAGGGTCATTTAAGAGGGAGTACTATCAATACCCCTCCCTTCTCCCTGCCTTACTTTCTCTGGTCTTTTTTTTTTGGCGTACCATCTTTTCACTCTGCAGGAACTCTAGCTCCAAGTCACTCTTTTTGGGGAGCTACTCTCATTATTGTCAATTGTTTTTAGACCTAATTATGCTCCTTCCCAATAAAGACTTAGTTTCACTCTACTACTTCTCATTTTGTTTTCCTAATCATGTCTTAAAATCTTTACAAATTATGCACTATTGCTGAATGTCAGTTAAAATTACATTATCCTATGATTTCAGAAACCAAGTCTTCTAATATCAAATGAATTTCAGTCCTGTTCTATGACCAGAGAAAAGGCTGGTTTTGTATACCACTATGCTTCTCCTTTTCTATAGATTTTCCACTAGAAGAAGAGCAAGAATGGGCAAGTGCAAGATCCCCAGAACCCCTAAATTGAGTAGGAGTGGAGAAACGGGGAAACGTGAACCTAGCACAGAAAGGCAGGTAGATTATAGTCTTTTCAATCCTCTATCTCCTGAAGACCTTTCCCTACACTCCCAGTCTGCTGTTGGGAGAGGCAGGAGCTACTGAATATTCTGACAGAATGTGGCCATCTCTATTACCTCCTGGTACTCTTATGTTTTTTCTCCAACACCTACCTGTTTTCAACCAGTAATCAGGAAAGTTTTCAGCAGAGTAAATGATAATAACTTGCATTTTATATATCATGGAAAAAGGGGAGGTGAACAAGGCTTTATTACTACCAAGATTCATTATGAAAGGGATATGAGGTTAAAGTAGCATTCCATTCATTCTGAAGAAGGTAAGCCTAGAGAATTTATTCCAGGTCACAGAGTGAGTCCTGGAAGAATCCACCAGTGGTGGCAAACCTATAGCATACATTCTGGGCTGTTTGTACCAACGAAAGCTCGAAAATGTTTGCCATCACAGATCTAGGTCCTTCTAATAGCTCTCTTGCGCACATAAAAGGAACACATACAGTCTGCCTCAGAAAACTAGTTCCACTCTTTCTGGTTACAACAATAACAGTTATATAAAAGAGCCTATGTCTACGTGCCTCTCCATGAATGACCAGACCTGAGATGCTGGTCTCACTGGCTCTGGCTGAAAGTCAAGATCAAGGCAAATTGTTTGATCCAACCCTTGATTGGATGAATTTGCCTCTTGCTCTGCCCCTCCCTTCTCTAGAGCAGGTGCCAGTAGTGCTTGTTGCTCTGCTCTGCAGTTACCTTATTGGCACAGGTTTCCTTCTGTTCAGCAGAGGGCTGGGTGGTCTTGAGCTGTGTGAGCTCCATCTGGTGCAGCAGAAGGTCCTGCCCAAGCTGGTCGTACATGTGCTTCTGGTGCTCCAGCTCATCCTTGCTGGCCTCATACAGCCGCTTCATCTCTCGGAGCTGGGCGTGCACCTTTGCATTCTGGGCAGGGGAGGCAGGCCTGGCCCTCACTCCAGAGAACCCTGCTGCTGTTCTCACTCCCCTCAGGAAAGGACCAGGGATCTTTCTCCCCACCCTTTCCAGACCCTATTTCATTACAAGGGGGGGGGGGCACAAAATGGACCTGTCCTTAATAGGCTCAACATCCAGATATTGTGGAACTTCCCTTTTTTGGGAGGTTAAGGAAGGATATGGGCTTTCCTTTATAGACTAACTTTCTGACTTAAAATTAAGGAAGCTTTGAGTATCATGACTCCCACCAGCAACTCCTCTACAAAAATCCCACTAGACCCATTCTGCACTCACCCTTACATGAATCCTGCCTGGCCATGATCACCCTCACCTGGCCCTCTTTTTACCTTCTCATCAGACTCCTGTAAGGAGGCCACCACATCCCGGAGACAGTGCAGCTCTGCCTCATGGCACTGCAGCTTCTCCTGGAGCTGACACTGCACCTCTAGCAGCTTCTCCTTCTCACACATGATGTTCTGGTGCTGTATCTGCAGTTTCTGGAGTTGGCATAGTAACTCCTGCATACAGGGGTTCAGGTAGGGCTGCTGTTCTGTCACTCCACTCTTCTGCTCAGCTTGTTCTCTGTCACTGGTGGGCTATGGATTCACTTGTCCTTCCCTTTGCCTGCCCCTTATCTTCCCATCTATGGCAGCTTGGGGGATGGCTTAGGTTCTTTATTATTTTGTTTTTTTTAAGACTGGGACTTGCCGGGCGTGGTGGCGCACACCTGTAATCCCAGCTCTTGGGAGGCTGAGGCAGGAGGATCGGTGCGAATTCGAGACCAGCCTAGGCTACCAAAGTGAGCTCAAGGCCAGCCTGAACTGCATAGTGAGACCCTGTCTCAAAAAGACAAAAAAAAAAAAAAAAAAGACTGGGGCTTACTGTCTAGCTCAGGCCGGCCTTGACCTCACTATGGAGTCTAAGCTGGCCTTGAACTTGGAACAGTCCTCCAGCCTCAGTCTCCCAAATGCTGGGATTACAGATGTGTGTTACATTACACCCAGTGCAAGATTCCTGACTTGTGGTGCTGCCTAGGTGGTGGCTGGAGCTAGTTTTAAACTCTACTATTTACCTTCTTCCAAACCCCAGACTGGTGCTTGTAGCACTTTGGTTGCTCCCTCACCACTGGTGCTGTTACCTTTTCACTCTGGTTCTCCATGATTGTGGGTTTCACGAGTGTGAGCTGTTGGAGCTCAGTTTGAAGTTGCACATGCACCTTCAGGAGCTCATTCTGCTCATCTTGGCTAGCATCGTACTTTTTCTGCAGGGCACAGAGTCTGGCCTTCAGCTCCTCATTCTGCGGGTAGAATGATTATTCTCAAGAAGCAGCAGAACCCTCTTCAGATCAACTTCGCCTTTTTCAGGTGCAGACAGCTTCAGTAGTTCCCCTGGCTTGGTCTCTTCAGGGAGGCAGATATTCAATGAGTGCATTTCTAGAATTACGTACTACGTGACTTCTATAACTGGCCTCTAGTAGCCTCTGGTTGTAGGATGAACGTCAGCAGAGCTTAGCTTTCTCTGAAGCACAGACTCCTAATTAATAGGCCCTCTGCACTCCCAGGTGCCTCCCCCGACAGTGTTTACCTGGACAGCGCTGTGGGAAGTTTGAAACCGAAGCACCTCATTCTGGGCACATTTGAGCTCCCGCTGAAGCTGCCTCTGCTCCTCCTCACTAATCTGCTGATGATGCTGTAGCTCTTGCAATTCACAACACAACTGCTCGCACTGTGCAGGAAATGGAACAGGGGGCTGATTTAGCATAGGTGTCACATGTGCTGCAGGAACAGGCTTGGGCAAAGTAAGCACTCCTTTGATTGGAACATGGATCATTGTGAAGGTGTTACAGAATGTGCTTACAGGAACCTAGATGGCATAACCTGGTGTAACCCATGACACACCTAGGCTGTATGGTAGCCTTTTGCTCCCAGAGCAATGGTGAACAGAACATGAGATTAAGTCAAACAGAAGAGTTATTAAATGATGCAATCAAGAGACTCAGTGAGTAAGGAATCTATGCAGCTGCTCCCATCAGACACAGCATACTGGGTTTTTTTTTTTTTTTTTAACTATTTTATTTTATTTTTATTCTTGTTTTGGAACTTTTGTTTGTTTGTTTATTTATTTTCCTGGCCGGCTCAGCCTGCCCTGAGGGCAGGGCCAGCGCAGCATGTGGTGCCGGGGATCGAACCGCAGTCCCTGCAGCTGCCTGCAGGCGCTCCAGACCACTGAGCCATCCTGCCAGGCCCCAGCATACTGTTTTGTGGTAAATATTTTGTTTTTATAAGTAGAAGGAAGCTGGGTATGGTGGCGCACGCCTGTAATCCCAGCACTTGGGAGGCTGAGGCAGGAGGATAGGTGCGAGTTCGAGACCAGCCTGGGCTACAAAAGTGAGCTCAAGGCCAGCCTGAACTGCATAGCGAGACCCTGTCTCAAAAAGACAAAAAAAAAAAAAAAAAAGCAGAAAGATTATATTCTAAAATAATGTTATTTATATATTTTGCAGTACTAGGGATAGAACTCAGGACCTTGCTCTTTTCTTTTCTTTTTTTATTTTAGGGAAGGGTCCACAAGGTGTTCCGGTCCCACTACGAGATCGGACTTGTGATCTGCTGGTTTACAGCCTCCCAAGAGCTGGGATTACAGGCACGCGCCACCACGCCCAGCCTCAATTGCTGTCTCATTGTGCCCCAGGGGTGGGGCCAGCTCAGTGGGCCTGGGTTTGACCTCCAGCTCAAGTGCCTGCTTGCAGGCGCTCTGATCCATTGAGCTATTTGGCTGGCTCAAAGACTTTGCTCTTGCCAGGCAGACACTTATGCAGCTGAGCTACATCCCTGGTCAAAATATTGATAAGAGGGGCCCGGCAGGATGGCTCAGTGGTCTAAAGTGCCTGCTTAGGAAAGCTCAGGTGGCTGCAGGAACCGCAGTTTGATCCCCAGCACCACATGCTGCGCCAGCCCTGCCTTCAGGGCAGGCTGAGCCGGCCATAAAAATGAATAAATAAACAAACAAACAAAAGTTCTGAAACAAGAAAAAAATAAAAATAAAATAATTATTTAAAAAAATAATGATAAGAGCATAGTAAATACATAGGCCTGTGGTACAGTCATTCATCATCTCAAGTCTTAAATACTGTGCATAAGTATCCATCTATAATGTTTTACATGACTGATAACACAGAAGGTGTGTTCACAGCAGACATCACCACAAACATGTTAAGTAACATGCTGCACTACATCATGAAATGACAGGAATCCTTCAGCTTCATTATGATTTTATATGACTGCCCCCATATACGCCATCCATTTTTGGCCAAAGTATCATCTCATCATAAGGCAAGTGATTGAATTTGTATCAGGCAAGCTAGCAAGATCCTGAGGGGGTCTCGTGCCTACCACAGGCCCATCAGCCTTGTGCCTACCACGAACCAAAAGGTAAAACAGCAATGGTGGAGCAGACCTCCTTGCCCTCTTTGGTCTACCTTGTTCTGCATGTTGTGCATCTGCTCCTCAGCTCCCAGAAGCTGCTGGCGTAACAACTGCACTTCAGGATCAGGTTCAAGGAAATCCATTTCTGAAGTCTGAGATTCTGATGACACCATAGTCTTCAGTGTTTGGGACTCCAGCCACCTCTCTGTTGCTCTTCGTGTTCTGTAACACAGAATCCAAAGTTATGTTGCCAGCAGCTCTGCCTAGTTAGCACCAGCCAAGTGTGCTTGGGGTTAATGACTTCAGTTTAGGCCAAAGATTGTAAGGGGCCTTCAGTTATGATTCAACTCTCAAATAAAGATATTTAGAAAATTATATAAAGTTTTCAGCACCTCAGGTTCAGAGGTATTCTTGGTTCTGAGACACTAGGGACATGGGTCCAGATGGTTTCAAAGTTGGGCAGGGTAAAAGAGGCTCTATGCCACTAAACTCAATTGAGTCTGTGTAGACAACAAAGGACTCTCTCTACCGACCTACTCTAAAGCACAGAAAACCAGATTCCAAAGCTAAGAATAGAAGAAAACCAAATTTTAGAATTCACTGCCCTAGTGATGCCACAGAAAAGACTTGCTCTTTGGGAGAAGAGGAACACTCCTGGACCCTGGCCTCTGTCTTCCAGGGAATGCCCAAGGGAAAGTCCACAGCACCCTGCCTCCTGGTTGTACCTTTCACTCTCCAGCTCTGCCAGTTGCCCTGTGAGGCTGCTGTTGCTCTGCTGCAGGGCCTGGTATTCCTCATGCAGAAAGTGGTAGCGATCCCGGAGCTGCTGCAGCTCTTCTGCAGGAGACAAGCACAGAGAGATGAGACCTGGATGGGGCAGGCTGGGGAGCACTGATGACCAGACCCAGCTTTCCTGCCTAGAAACCTGAGACCAGAAGGTTGACTAGACTGAAATACTAAAGAGCCATAGAAGATAGGCCCCAGAAAACTGCATGGCACAGAGCTATTGCTTCTTCCAGAAGCTGTCCATCCTCTCCTTTGCCCAGAAGATGTACACCAGGTGCTCATCCTCAAAGCCCCAATTGAAGTGGTGCCTTCAGCTCAGGAGCTCTTGAGGACTTAAATAAGTTTTTGGTTTATTGTATTTAGTTTCTACTTAACTGTTTATGATTTCCTCCCTATTATAATTTTAGTACAAAAAGCTGAGCAATGAGAACTGCCAAAGAGTATAGTACCAGATTGTGTCTCAGAGACAACCTAGGAATCTGATCTTCTTTTACTTCTTTTACCATCACACCGAAAACACTGGCTTGATGTGGCCAAACATACTTTCTAACAGTCTTTGCTGACAGCAAAATCTATCCTAACCTATTTCTCATCTTTAAGTATTACAAGAGATCTGGTAGAAATTTCCCAGCCCACAGACCCTAAGTAAGTCACCAATTTTTTCCCTAGTGTTTGGGATTAAACCCAGGACCTTTGCACTGAACTACTTCCCCAACTGTTTCTAGATTGATATAGGTATATAAGGTTGATCAAACAATTAAACATTAACACTTTCAATAAACATTACTTTTCCCAACTGTTTTTTTATTATGGCAGTCTTACTATATTGCTAAGTTACCCAGGCTAGCCCTGAACTTGTGATCCTCATGCCTCAGCCTTTAGAGAGCTGGATTATAGGTGGGTTCTACCATGTTCAGCTGCCAATACTTTTTTTTTTTTTTTTTTTTTCTTTTTTTGAGACAGGGTCTTGCTATGCAGTTCAGGCTGGCCTTGAGCTCATTTTGGTAGCCCAGGCTGGTCTCAAACTCTCACCAATCCTCCTGCCTCAGCCTCCCAAGTGCTGGGATTATAGGAGTGCACCACCACGCCCAGTTTGCCAATGCTTTTTAATGCTGTGATGATACAAATATCTTTGTGATACATGTTTTCATGATTAGAATCACATTTTTTAGAACACTAATTCTACTGATGTTTAAGAAACATTAACTTGCTCTAACTATAATATATGACCTACCTTACCTACTAGAAAATTCAGTACCCTAAAAACTTCTGTTTTTTGGTTTTGTTTTGTTATTTTGAGACAGGGTCTTGCCACATAATTCAGGCTGGCCTCAAACTTGTGATCCATCTGCTTCAGACTCCAAGTGCTGGGATTATAGGGGCACACCACCATGCCCAGGCCAATCACAAGTCTTTAAGAGCACTACAGATTATCAAAGGAAGAAAGTTAAGGTTTATTTTTATTTATTTAAACTTTATTTATTTAAATTATGGCTGGCTCAGCCTTCCCTGGGGTTGGAGCTGGTGGTACAGTATGTGGTGTCAGGGATCAAACCTCGGTCCCTGAGGTTGCCTAAGCTTGACCTAAGCAGGTGCTTTAGAGTGCTGAGCTATCTCACTGGCCCAAGGTTAACATTCAATGAAAACTAGAAGAAGCATTAGATTGGATGGTTTTGGCCTTGAATGCCATTTCATTTAATTCCCAAAATAGCCCTCTGAGGATTTCTTTCTTTTTATTTATTTATTTTGTATCAGGGATTGAACTTGGGACCTTGTGCTTGCCAGGTCAGCGCTGACACCACTGAGCTGAATCCCTAGCCAGAGTTTCTTTTTTCTCTAGATAAATTTTAAATTTTAATATAGTTTAAGAGATACAAAAAAGCTGCAAAGATAGCGTGGAGTTCTGTGAGAAATTTTTCACAGTTCCCTTGGTGTTAAAATCTTATATTGGCATGGTACACTTGTCATAGCTAAGGAATCAACACAAATACTTTACTAGTACCTAAACTCTACCCTTTATCCTAATTGTACACTTTCCCTTGGCAACTTCTTCTGTACCAGGATCTCATTTAATTGTAAGGATTTATTAACTAATTTGGGTTCCAGAGTCCAGAGATGGAAACTGAGGTTCAGAGAAAAAATAATAATTTAAGTTCACCCTGTTGAGCAGAGCAGTGTTTCTGAACTGTTTCATTCTCATCAAAACCTGTCCCATGTGCTAGCCGCCCTCTGCCAGCATGACGAGTCCAAAGGCTCTTCTGAGAGACTTGATACAGCTGGGAAAACTTGCAATTCTTTGATTCCTTGTTGACTGCTGCCTCTGCCTGACCTGGCCAAATATAGGGCCTCCATTATACCCAGATCATAAATCTAGCCTAGAACAAAGGCAGACTCTGATGTAATGGATCCTAGCAACTAGCTCAAAGTCTCTGTCTAAAAGCTTTTGAGTACCTCATGTGTTACTAGAAATAACCTCTTTTCCTCTCCAGCTGCCTTGTGTTCTGATTTGTTGACCCCTAAAGCTTTTACCTTGGGGAGAGCTAAAGAAGCCTAAGAATTAGCATCATGGGACTGAGAGACAGTGCTGAAGTTCCTCCCTAAAGCTGTCCAGGAAAAGTACCATGATGACAGAGGAGCAGAAAGTTTCCAAAGGTGACATTTGCCCCAGAACTGGACACTTTTCTAAGAAGGGCTTTCCCATAGACCAATCAACAATACCCCATTGTTCTCTGGAGAAGAATTCCCAGGGTACATTTCCTATAAAACTATGGACTGGTTATGTAAGAACTGGACAACTTTTAATCAGGTTTTTAATGAATAATCTAACATTACTTTCCTTCTATGAGTAATTTATCTCCTTCCTATCTATGATTTCTTCTCCTTGACCTTGCTGATGGGGCAGGAGAAGGCTTGCTCTCATACCTTGCAACCCAGAGAATTCTGAGAGACTTATGCTATTGGAAGTGTCAGAGCTCTTCATTTCCATTTCTGCACGGAGTGAGGCAATCTCCATCTCATATTCCCCCCGAACGCGCTCCATGTCTTCAAGTTCATTCTGCATCCGGCAGAGATCTTCCTGCAGGGATGCTATGTCACTTTCATGTTCGGTTGCAGAATCTGCCGCAGCTTGCTGCAGATTCTGGATTTCAGCTTGGGCCAAGTGTAGCTCTTGCTCTATTTCCTTAAGTTCATTTTCCTTCTCACGTTTCAACAGGGAAATCTCTTCTCGTAGATGCCGCAGCTCCCCTGCAAGGCCCAAAGGCTGAGATGGTCAGAAGAAGTGAACTAACCTATAGTGTTTTACAGACAAAGTTAAAGGCAGACTTTTTTCTGGAAACTCCTAATAACCTAGACTGTACCCCATTAGAGAGGTAAAGTGCCATTTGGCATGGAATAGAAGGAATATCTATGAAAGGAACAGGGGGACTACATATTAAGATTTTGTATATGGCATATTTTGAGATCTCATATGGAGAAAAACAATTTGGGCTACTGCAAAAAAAAAAAAAAGTGCTTCAAAGGAATCATCTGACAGCTAAACACCAGATTCCAACTTTTCCTAGCCTCCCACCTCACTGCCTCAAAAATCTAGCAGGGGGAAAAAAAGCTAACAGAAGTCCTCTATTAAATGCTTTCACATACATCTTGTACTTTGCAGTGTGGACGTGTGTGTGTGTGTGTGTGTCACCACGTGTGTAGGTGGTCTCTTCCTCACTTTGTTATGAGCTTTAGGAAGACAGGAACATGTCTGTTTTGCTCACCATTACAGTTCTAAGAATGGCAGAATGTAATTCAATAAACATCTGTATTTTTGATCAATCTTATATACCTATATGTATTAATCTAAACTGATCCGATGATGAAAATATGTAATATAACCATTGTTAAATTTAAACAATAAAAGAATTGAAAAAAAAATAAAAAAAACATCTGTATTCATCAGTAAATGAGGCTAAGGTTCATCAGCTCAACAAGCTTGTACTGCTTTTTCCCTATGTATACAAGACACATTTAGATATTTTTATAAAAATCAAAGAGAACTTAGATACTTTATAAGACAAATTTAAGGTGTATCAATGCATGCCTATAGTCCCAGCAAGAACTCCAGAGGCTAGGGCAGGGGGAGGTCACCTGATCTTAGGAATTTGAGATCAACTAGTATCACAAGGGACAGACAGACAGACAGACAGACAGACAGACAGACAGACAATGAGAAAGAGGTTGATTTGGACAGACAGGCAAGCTACTTTAAGTGACAGTTTCTGACTCTACACTTCTGAGCTCAAATGTATAGCACCAGTGGCTTCTTTTCCACTAATCCTACCTTTTCTGCAATGATCCTAGCAAGGAGTGTTGGCCAATAACTAAGCCCCAGAAAGTCCACTTAGGTTCCTTGACTTTCTATTCGAAAGGAAGTCATCATCATCACTGTACTGGCTGGCTCCACTGTCATTACTAAACAGTACAGTTAGGTACGTGTTGACACTTGGGGATGGGGGGACAGCCCCGAACGCTCCAACGTGCCCTTGGCCTTGGGGTATAAGTCTCCAGGGGTCCTCTGGGGTCTGGTTCTAAAAGGGCCTTCACAGACCAGAGAGGCAGGACTGGGAGGGTCTACAGGGCGGGCTCTCTCCGGAAGTGGGCCCTGTGGCCAGGAGCTGGAAAAGCCAGAACCGGTTTTAAAGAGCTGGCGCCAGTTGACGGTGGAGCTCAGACCACAAGGTGATGCGTAGGCCATGAATCTAGCTGCTGGACAGACAGGTCAAGTCTCACTCACAAGTTATTGCCTCCATCTTGTTGGCCCCCGACTAGTGGTCTCCCTGTGTGTGTGGGGGTGCCCACCCCCGGGCAGGTCCCGGGCCCCGGAGGGGCTGTGGCGGCCAGAATGGCCACTGACCACCAGCTATCTGAGGCCGCGCGTGCGCCCTCTAGGCAGAAACCGGAAATGCGCATGTGCGGGGGGGCGGGGGTTCCCGGTGGTGGTGTGGGCGTGGAGGGAAGCACAGTTTAAGCCAGGAAGAGACAGAAGTCATCCTGGAAACACTAGAAACAACTTTGGAAGACAAGGGTGAGAAGCGCATTGGAACTTTCCCTTCCCAGATAGATCATATTGTCTGACTTTCCCACCTTTTGGAAGAATTTTCCTTCTCTAGGAACTCCTTGCTCCTTTCCTTCTTTTTTACCTTTACAAAAAAAGGACCTCCCTTGACCCCACTTTCTTTCCCTTATTTTTCTTCAAAATGACTATTAGAATGATCTGTATTCATCTTTCCATTTGTCCTCCTATTTCCTCTTCAATCTTAATCCAAATAGTGTTCTATCTGCTTAAAAATGTCTCAGGGTATGCCATCCTACCTACTGCAATGGCCACCTCAGTGGGTCATTAGCTCCTTGAAGCACTTCCTGCTCCTGCCTTCCGGAGCATGACATTCCTCTGGAGTCTCCTCCCTCAGTTCCTTTTGCTCATTTCTCCTTCTATAGCGGACCTATAAATGTCAGAGTGTTTCTGGGCTGGGAACTTTTCATTTTCCATATGGTGGCACCATCATCTCCCATGATTTCTAATGCCAGCAAAATGCTTCTCCACTGGTTCTGGATTCTTATGTCCAACTGCCTCCTTGACAGTCACTTAGGTATCAAACTCATCAGGTGGAAAACATTTTAAATCCTAAATGGCTACCTCAGTCTTCAAATTTGTCACATGCTAGATTTCTCCCATTCCAGTGAACAATGCCACCATCCATCCAGCTTCTCTAGCCTAAGGTACCTTTCATGTTTTTCCTATTCCTCGTTGAATTCGTTAGCAGCTCCAGAGTTCCCTCTTCAACATATATTCTGAATCATTTCCATTTCTATTGCTCTAATGCAGGCAAACATTATCTATTTTTTTGACTGGACTATTGTAATAATTTCCGGACAATGCCCACTGTTTCAGCTCCCGTTTCTCCAACCAGTTTTTACACAATGGCTAAATAACCTTTCAAAATGCAAAACAAATCAGACCGTCCCAGCCCTTGCCAAGATCCCCCGATGGTTTAAATGAAAGGCAGACCTCTTAGGTGGCCTACAAGATGCTCTATAATTGGCCTCTGTCTGTCTCTTGGAACTTTCTCTTACCAGAGTCCTTCCCAGCCACCAGGGCCTTTGTTGTGTCCCTCAACACATGAAGCTCATTATTGCTTCTGGGCCTTTTCAGCTGCCATTCCTTCTGCTGGGCGTGCTCTTCCCTTAGGCCATAAATCTCTAAGTCCTTTCCATTGTTCAGTTCAAATGTCATTTTTTAAACTATGCTATCTAAAATAAATTCCCATCTCATCTACTCTCTCTAAAAATAACATTTTTATATTGTGTTAAAGCATTTACTGCTTCCTAAACTTATTCTACTTGCTTATTTTTTGCCTTTTCCCCATAAGAATCTAATCTTCACTGGGGATCAGTCTGCCTTGTTCATAGCTGGGGCTTCAAATATAAAGGATCTACCTAAGCAGTTCATAAACAAACTAATTAGCCCTATTACAGATGAGAAATGGAGTCTCAGAGAGATAAAAGTGACTTCCAAGAATCTAGGTGATCTAGGAGGGTGTAGTGGAACCTGCAAAAAGCCTAGTACTCTGGGAGGCTAAGGCAGGAGGATCACAAGCTGGAACCCAGCCAGGCAACTTGGCGAGACCCTGTCTTAAAATAAAAAATAAAAAACTGAGCTGTGCGAAGACCCTGGGTTTAGTTCCCAGGACTGTGAGAAAACAAAACAAAACAAAAACCCAAACAAACAAACTAGGTGATCTGAGACCAATATCTACATTCTTCCCTGTGTGATATCTCCCATTTTTCTCCTCTTCTTGGCCACACTTCCTGCATTTTCTTGTGCTTACATCTTCTGATCCCCCCCCTTTTTACACCTTTGCTTGTTTTTCTCCTGGCCTGCTCCCAGACCTTCCTTTTTTCTCCATTTATACTCCACATTTGGCTTGATCTTATTTCTCTCTAGAGAGTCCCTGCTGTTTTCTAGGGCAGCTCCCCAAAACCTTCTGGAAGCCCTCAGAACACAAGCTACCTTTCCATTTAGTCATTCAGTACTTGCCTTCCAGAGAAAACGGAAAATAGGTGCCAGAAGAGAGGGATTTGGGGGCCACAAACTCAGGTCCTAGGGATCTAGAGAGGCACTCTCATCTGCTTCCCTCAAGATGTACAGAATGCCTCCCCAGTGACTCCACACTGGTTTCCTATTCTTTCCCATGGTGTCCTAGGAGGGACCCAAAAAAAGGAATCTACCTTAAAATTCAACTTTAACCACACAACCCTCACACTGACCAGGACAAAGCACAAGGAATGCACCATGAAGGAGTTTGAGGGGAGAAAAAGGGATGAGAGAACATGTGAGATAGGAGGGGAAACAAAGAGAAAGGAGGACAGAAGAGCCAGGAAAAAACACAAGGAATGGAAATTACAGAATGGGGGTGGGGTAAGAACAGTAGAGGAACATGAGGTGAAAGTACTGTATAGGTTATGCTTGTTTGCTATGTTTCAGTAAACCCCTAGGAGAAAGGGGCTCACTGGGCCATTTCCCCTTTGAATCTGAATGGGGGATTACCTTGGAGTCCCTGGATCTGCTTAGTGAACACCTCTGCCTGCTGGGCACTGGCCAGCCGTTCATCTTCCAAGAGCCCTGCAGTAAGAGGGTACAGTATCAGTTTGACTCCAAGGGAGCTCAGAATCATTACCCTTTCCCCACCTCCATCACAGATGCTCACCCTGCAGCTCTAGGGAGTCATCCTCATGCTGCCCAGCCAGTTCCCGGGTCTCCTCCAGCTCTGCCACCAGCTGGAGCACCTGAGCTCTGAGCTCCTCCAGCTCTGTCTCTGTCAGGCTCAGGCCTCGATGCTTGCCAACAGACAGAGAGCTCACACTGCCACTTTTCTGCACTCCTTCTTCTTCTTCTTCTCCCTCTTCTTCTTCTTCCTCTTCTTCTTCCTCCTCATAGAGAGCTGGGAGTAACACCTCCCCTAGGGAGAGACCCATTCCACCAGGGAGTTAGCACCCACTTCATGTCTGTAGTTCTTCCAGAGCTCTCCACTCAACTTACCATCCTTGATGATGACCAAGATGATAGAAGAGTGGCACTTCTACCATCGCTCATGAGGCCCTGGACAGGGCTTAATGAAGCTGTAGGTTTGAGGCATCCTTCCAAACCAAAAGCCCTTCTATGCCAATATAATATCTGCTGGCCCCTACTGCCTTTGGGAAAATGGAGGAGGTGCTGCTGGCTTAGCTGTGAAAGGCTGTAGAAGGATAACTGGCTCTTCTAGTCTAGGCCCTGGGGAGTATGGCAAGTAGGCAAGAGAAGATTTAGACACTGTGCTATCTTCAGGTCAGATAGGCCCAGAATTTCATTTTGGGAGCTTGTAGAAGGTTAAAAATTACACACGTGTGTTGTCAGACATTAGCCTTTCCATAATTAGAAGGATTGACCATCTGTAGGTAGAAAGAAAACATGTGGGTGAAATGATCCTAAATGTCTTACTGGACAAATGCTGGGGCTTTTTCAAATGTATGTTATGAAATATGTTTATTTATTTAGAGATAGGGTCTTGATTTATAGTCCAGGCTGGCTTTAGAGCTTGTGGCAAGCCTCCTGCCTCAGCCTCTCAAATGTGGTAATTACAACTGTGCATCACCATACCAAACTGTTTTAAACATTTTCTAGCACATCCACCCAGTTTTGCTCTGCTGGTATCATGAGGTCTCTTCCCCTGCTGACCCAAGGTGGTGTTCAGGAGAAGTCTTAGGTTGAACTTGCGTGTAAAAGAAAGCCTGGCATAATAATGCTTTTTATAAGTGGGGTCTGACACTGCTCCCCAGCCTCTGGTTGGTGAGCACCCTCCTTTACTGCAATGCAGTTGGAGATAGCAGAATCGTGCCTGGAAGGTCACTGCTTGGTTTTGAAATTTTGAATCTTTGGTTTCACTTTCCCCAATACCTACAGCCGATTTAAGGTGCCTCTGGGACTCCTGTGTCATCTGACCCCTCTTTACAGGGGGGCAGGGATGCTTACACTGAAGGTGAAGAGGGGCCTGGGGATACTTCACAAGAAGTCCTGGGAAACATGTTGGCAGCAGCTGCCAACTCACATGAATGGTGGGGAAGTATGTGTGTGAGGAGGTTGGCTTCCCCTCCCTTCTTCCTAGGTTCTCAGGCAGTAAGAAGTGCCAGAAAACCAAAGCTACAAGGCTTCCATTAGAAGTTAATTGTGGCTCCAGAAAGACAATTCCCATGTTCATGTCCTTGCTTGTAAAATAAGACAGCTTGGGATCTGGGACGGCAGGCAATGAGAACAAACCCCCTGCTGAAAGGCTGCTTCAAAGCTCTGTCCAACAAGGCCTCTTTATCTGTCTGGCAGCTCCCCCAGGACACACAACCTGGTTAGCCCGTTGAAGAGGGACCCAAAAGGCTGCTCCCTGAACTTCCATCAAAGCCGGTCTGGGAGGGCTGGGGCTCAGATGCTAAGGAGGAGGGGCCTGAGGTGGATTAAGGGAAGACTGTGTTGTGCCTCAGAGCTCTGGGGTCAGAGGAAGGAAGGAGGGAAACAAATTGGGGGAGGCAGACAAAACCTTTGGGGAAAACTCACCTTCCATAGCTTGCATCCCACGGCGTTCTAGGGACCCCCAGCGCTGGCCTTTCTTCCTCTCACAACCCTCAGACACTTCAAAGGAGCCCACAGTGGTTACTGTGGGGCCTGGGGCAGGGAGAGAGGAGGCACTGTGGGACGCCAGGGGGCTGAGAGCTAGGGTGTAGGGGAAGAGAAGAGGTGGTGCTCATTGCTCGAAACCCCTGAGACTGGTAACCCCGGACAGAGGAGATGCCTGACTCACTGTGCCCTGCTCTGCGACTCTCCTCCCTTAGTCGCCTCTCGTGCCACGGAGACCCTAGCCTCGAGCTATCCAGCCTTCTCAGCATCCCTGTTCTAGGCTGTTCCAGGCTCCTCTAGTTGGCACGAACAGAAAGAGGGCGTGTGTCTGCTTAGCCTGGGGGCAGGAAGGAGGGGAGCTGGAATAGGAGCGAGGGCCCTGGAGCTGGAAAAAAGGGGGCTGAAAGGGGGCGGCAATGCGCAAGGGGAGGGTTGTGCAGAAGCTGTGCGGGAAGGGGCACCGGGCCGGCCCACTCCTCCCTCCCTTCCAGGGACCTCGCCCGTCCCGGCCGCGCCCCACTCAGGAGCCTGGGGCCAAGAGTGCAGGCTCAGAATCCCCAAGAGCTGGAGAGGTGAGGTGGGACGCTCCCAGGAAGGGCGAAAAGCCCCAGGCCAAAAGATGGAGACTGTGGCGTTGGAGGCCAGGATGGAGGGAATCCAGTCCCGGCGGAGAGCTCTGGAGCTGCAAAGCAGCCAGCACCTGGGGGTCTGGAGGGAGGCGCAGAGGCAGGGGCGGTGGGACGTGAGGAGGGCGGCTCTGACCTGGGCCCGCGCAGCTCCAGCTCGCGGCTCCCGCGCCGGCCCCGGCGCCCGCCTCCATGGCCGCTCCCGCCGCCGCCGCCGCCGCCGCCGCCGCCGCCGCCGCCGCCGCCGCCGCCGCCGCCACCTCCCTGAGCTGAAGCCGCAGCCGCGGGCCGCGGACTCAGAGCCCGGTGCACAGGGGGGCGGGACCGGGGGCGGAGCCTGGGCACTGACACCGCCCCTGCCCGCCGCGGCCCGGAAGCCCTCCCTCCTGCCTCTGCAACCAGGCAGCATCCGCAAGCAACCACGTGCCCGCGAGGTGCCTGTGAGGTGCCCGCGACGCGCCATAGGCTACCCTTTGGGGCACAGAGAGCGACCTGGCCCAGGCCAGCCACACATGTGAGTTTCTCGGGGTTTAGGGTTCCCCCGAAAGGAAGTGATGGGATCCACTGGTTCTGGAGGTGAGTCTTCAGGGTAAGCGGCGCGTGGCAATCCTTGTGTGTCCTGTGATCAGAGCAGCACAGAAGAAGATGAGCTAGTTTCTTCCTGACGCGTCGCCCCATCATTCACATCCACCTCCCTCTTTGCCAGGATGACGCCTCCACATCTGTCGGCAGTCAGCCTGGACCCAGTGGTTGGAGAGTAAAGGAACCCAAGACTGCTAATCGCAGAGCGCTAATCTCTCTGGTTTCCCTACACCTATATCAAAACTCAGCCAGAGACCCACTTATAAAAGGTCCTCCAGTGGCCCCATGCAGGCTCAGTGCCCAAAGACCTCTCCCCAGCGACCTACGAACCTGCTGGGCTGCGGGCCACGCCCCACAGTAGCCCGCTTAGAGTGGGCGCTGCTGATATTCACTGTGCTAGAGGGAGATCAGCGAAGACGTCGGGGCTTATTTCACTCGTTCAACTCTTCATTCATACACGGAGTGACTGCCAGGTTCTGGATCCTGGGCAGATACTTCTTACTTCTCTGTACGTCTCATTCCAGATGGAAGCGGGTGCACTTGGGAACCTGGGCTCCCCAGCACACGGAGAACATTGTTGGGAGATTCCTAAGTCCAGAATACACACCGATCTCTTCTCTGCAAATACCCTGCCAATGTGTGTTCTACCAGGCTCACCAGCCCTTCCTCTGCTTATCTTTCAGCCCTCACATGGGAGTCCCCTAGAGGCAGCATTCCCCTGGCCTCCATCCTTGGCAGCATGAGTCACACTGGGTTGTTGAAGTTCCTCTGCCTGCCTTTCTTAAAGGTTGGGAACTTTCTCTGTCATTTTTGTATCTCCTGCATCTAACAAAGTCCTTAACCCACAGAATAATGGAGTAAACTAAATCTAACCACGCAGTTAATGGTTTGTTTTATCATTTAACAGAGAATTTCATACTGTGAAGTAAAATGTTTCCTGTTAATAGTAGTGTCCCAAAGCCTTGTTTGTCTGTCTGTCTGTCTGCCTCTTTCCCCCCATGTTAGCCTGGTGCTCTGAGAAAAAGCTGTTTCACTTGTTCCTATTTTGGTGTTCATGGCCATGGTGATCCATCCATGGTAAAGGCTGTAAAAAAGCCCCCATTCAGACCCTTCTGTGGAGGGTCTTTCCAGACATGGAAAGCAGGGCAGTTGTTAGAGATGACTGAAAAGGTCAGATATTGGGACTTGGGGAGCTCTGGAGGCTGACAGAAATTAATTCTGAGTCTAGCATGGTTTTTTCTATGTTCACCTCAGCCAAAAGCACATTAGCAGTTGGCTTTGGCTGCTGATCTCTGTGCAGACAGAAAATGGACAGGGAAGAAGTTGTCGATTGTGACACCCACAAGTCCAAGCTCTCCTTAGTGGGAACTCTGATCTTACAAATCTCTTCTGGCTCCCAGGGTACAGGTCATTGTTTATCTGAGGAACATTCAAGAGACCTGTATCATTCTGTTCCAGCCCTGTGCAGACTAGTACTGAGCTGAGGGTGAGGGTGAAATTAGAGGGCAGGAAGGAAAGCATTTCTGATGGATTGGGGTGGTGGGCATGCCAGCCAGGTGATCAGCTTAGGAGGATGATCTGAATTAATTCTCACAATCCTGGACTCAGGACTCAGCCTCTTCCCTAATCCCATCCCAGAAGATCATCCCTTCTGAGGACTGATGCAGCCATTTATCCCCTTTTACCCTTATTTCTAAATGCCTAGATCCTTTCATTAAAATTTTTAAAGAGTTTTGAAACATGTAAAAAATTATAGCATTGGAATAACATTACAAATAGCCATGTGCACAAGACTAAAATCCAGCTGTTCATATGTTGCTACATTTGATTCTCTGGTTTTATAGTTTTACATGTATATATCACAGGTAATTCATCATTTTGATTTGTTTTAGAAATTTGTCTAAATGATATTGTATACTTTTTCTGCAAAGATTTTTCTCAATATTTTTTTACATTAATTCATGGTTTTTTTCCCCCTATGACTCCAGTTCATGAATACTATTTTGTTGCTGAGTAGGTCACAATTTATCTAGTCTGCTAGTGTTAGGCTTTTTCCAGCTTTCCATATTAAAAACAATGCTGCAGTGAATAGTTTTGTGAATGCCGCTGTGTGCTTGCTGAAGGCAGATATGAAGAAGTGAAATTTCTGAGTCATTGGATAGGTACAGCTCTGTTAGTTGTGGCCATGGTTTTTTTTGTTGTTGTTTTTTTTGTTTGTTTGTTTTGTTTTGTTTTGTTTTTGTTTTTTTAGAAATTGTTTTATTTTTCATCAGCCTCATTCCCATTTTGCTTAAGCATCGTCAGAATAGCTCAAGACCACTCGGTGGTGGTTCCTACCCACTCAGTGGCCTGCGTGGTGGGGGCTGCAGACCAGTCTTCTGTGGCTGGCTGAGCACTCCAGTCTTCAGCAGGAAACTGCTGAATGGGCACAGAGGGCACCTGCACGCCTTCGGACCAGTCTGCAACCTCAGGCTGAGCAGCAGTGAACTCCGGAGCTGGTGCAGTCCACTCACCCTGAAATTCCTCCTTGGTCACAGCCTTTTCAGCAGCAGCCTGCTCTTCCTTTTCAATCTCTTCAGGATCCCGGTAGAAATAGAGATCAGGCATGACTT